>JAINUG010000346.1:635000-658994 GCA_029706075.1 Aldrovandia affinis | reverse complement strand
ATTCAGGTGAGAAGACAGGAGTACGATAGCAAAGCATGACCTGGCGTTCGTTTGAAATACTTCAACCCTTTAGAAATCGGTAAAATTCCCCCACAAATCTAGTATTTTCACCAATATTCGGACAGAACAAGACTCCTCTTTCGCGCTTTCATATGATTGCATGTTTTGGTTAGAGGGTAACTTTACCGCGTTGAGTATCAGTTCTGTACCACGCGCAACTGTCTCCGTGGTTTCACTGCCCTGATACCGGGAGGGGAAATTAACGACATTTTCAGAACAAATATGAAGGAATATCACGAGTAAGATGAGGTCTTATTTTCAGGGGAATTACCCTGGATGGCTCAGCCAGTGACACGTACAAGTGAACTTTACTTATTTAAATCGTATAATCGTATTTATTGATCTAGTTGCCGTGCTGTACACGGGACTATGGGGACACCTTGTGGTGAATAATGGAACTGCAGCCTCTCACGCAGCGGTACAAAGTGATGTCATCCTTACACAGTCAGAGCCCTGACCTGATTGGTGCCCGAGGCAAGATTTCAGCTGGTGCCGCTTGCAGGGGCGGAGCCAGAGGGCCGGGCGGCACTGCACAACCCTGATATCTGATTGGCCACCCCGGGTGCCACCCTAAAATTTCATTCGCTATGACTGACTGTTTGATGTTAATTGACATCTCATTCCACCTCTTGTTGAAAGGAGCGTTTATTTTGACATCTGGTGGCGCCTTTTTCAAATCGTGGACGAGGAAGAGAGAATATTTCCACAGCTTAATAGTTTTGTACTTGAATGGTCGAGTCATTCCTTTGACTTGTATGATCACTTGATCATGAAATGGTCCTAAACAAAAGTCTTAAGTAGAACATTTTGGCTGATCGAGTTGTACTTTGGGCTACAGAGATCTGCTGTGTCATATTGCATATTAACTTGGCTGCCTTTCACTCTTTCAAATGATACCGTTCTGCGTTCCTCAATTTTCTTTCCTCTTGTGGTGAATTGGCATCTTACCGATTCTGTTCTTCTCAGTTTTGTTTTAAAGTTTGATTTCCTGGCTGTTCTTGCTCCTGATCTTATTTGTGGGAGGTTGTTGCATTCCATTGCAGACTTCTTGTTGGTTGTCTTGCTTATTAAACTCTTGGACCATGTGTTTCTTAAAAAAAAAAATATATATATATATATATATATATATATATATTTCCACAGCTCACGAGTCACGCGAGCGACTGACACAACTACGGCAGACCTGCGGCGAAAGCACCATATGTTGAAGTACGTTTTAAATAAAACTTATTTATTTATTTACCAAAGTCGAGTCGCTGTGTAGATGCATATTGGCAGTTTGGCTCCATAACACAGTTAGTCAGATAAGAGAGATCGGTTCCCAATTTAGCCTAACAGTATGTTTACATCTGTGCTAGTAATACACGCCTCGCATATACAGCGCAGTGTCGTAAGTTACCCTATATACGAGTGTTTAGCTAATGTGGGGTAACTAGTACAGCTGGCAGTGTTCAGCAAGTTAACATTTAGCAATTTGAAATCCATTAACTCAGTTAGATTTTCGTACTTGGACTCAAAACTAACAATTGTTATTATCAATCTGTTAACGTCACTCAAAAACATTACCACCTGTTTGCTGTCTTAAAGGTGTAGGAAATTATAGCTACCTACTGCAGAGTAGGGCTAGCCATGATCTAACTAGTAACTTTGGCTGGTAGTTGATTTTAAGGTACAGTTATGATAATGAGGATTTGTAATTAAGATTGGACTAAAATGTGGGTAATTGGATGCTTAGATAGACCATAGACTGTTTTAATTGACCCTATGCAAAAATAAGACAATCATGAAAAGAAAGGGAGAGATATGTCTTATTCTTAAATAAGAACAAACAGGCAGATCAGGTGCAAACAGACCCCAGCCCTTGCATCACCACCGGACCCTAGAGCAGCTCCCTACCTGAGGTTAGTCAGAGTCAGTGTGGTCAGACTTCACAAGGACCCAGTCTACCACCACCAGGTCAGAGCATCTACCAGGCAGTCAGTCACATGCCCAGTTCAGAATTTAAGTTTAGCTTCAGCTTGTAACAATAGATGATTTTGTCAGATTAAAAATGCCTCACTTTAAAATGTTGGTTCATGTGTGTTCTTGTTTTGATGGCTGTGGCATTTTTATTGTGATTATACACTAATGGCTATTGTGTTATTTTAATGTAATAGATTTATGAAGGGATGACACAGAGACCTCCGGCTCTGAGCAAGACAGTGAGCCAGAGCTGCCAAGAGATGTCATCGAGCCCCTCCCAACTGCATCAAGCACCAGATAGGCTGTTCCCAAAGGACGCAATGGTAGGCCTATACTTTAAAACTACACATTTTAGTTAGCAGCTGTTAGTATCTAATCTTGTGGATCCCTTAATTATACATTTCCATAGAGATAAGACACATTATTTAACTTGTATTCCAGACATTTCAAGATCCAGAGAAGACGGTCCTGTACAGCCGTGTTTGAGGACATTTCCCAGACCTCCGCATGGTACTAGGAAAAGGGCTTTCAACAGCTCCTGGTATAAGGTACAGCATAAAGGGCCATTGACAGCAACTCATCAATGTTAGACGTCATAAATGAGGACCGGAAAAGAAAGTGGAGGAAAACTGTACTTCCATTAAAACAATTGCAGATATGCTCCTACTAACTGCCACTCACAATATAGCGCAGAGAGGTCATTGAGAGTCTGATGACTCTCACAACTAGGGTCATTTTTTGATAATCTTAGAAGAAATAGCAAAGCATGACCCTCTCATAGAGAAAAGGATGAACGCATATGGCAATGCTAAGTACACAAGCCACCAAATCCAGAACGAAGTTCTTGAGGGCTTAGCTGATATGGTAAGTGAAATAATAAGAGAAGTAAAAGAAAGTGGCATTTTTAGTGTAATTGCAGATGAAACCAAAGATTTAAAAAAAAAAAAGAACAAATGTACTATTACAACGGGGCTATCCACAAAAGCTTTTTACACTTTCAGTCGGCTGAAAGCTCAGATGCTGCAGGCCTCACAAAAATGATCATTGATTGCCTTGAAAAACATGGTCTGGACTACAGAGATAATCTTGTGGCGCAAGGCTATGACGGTGCATCCATCATGAGCAGAAATCATTCTGGTGTGTCTGCGCGGATTAAAAACAGTGCAATATTTGCATTTTATGTGCACTGTAATGCACATTGTTTTAATTTGGTTGTTGTCGATGCTGTAAAATCGGTGCCTACATTCACATTTACATTTTAGGCATTTAGCAGACGCTCTTATCCAGAGCGACTTACAAGATGTGCATAAATACATGGTAGGAACAATCATAGTTAGCGCAAGAGATCAGTGGAGTAATACAGTGATAGACATCATTGCTGGCAACTGCGTAACATACCTGTAACACTGGGAAGGAAATTAGTAAGTTTTTTTGTGGGGGTTTTTAATGGTGTAAGCAGGGGTATATAGTATTGAACAAATAGACAGTGGTGGTGATAATTAGCTAAATGTTCAGAGGCAGTTAACTTTTTTGCTCTCCTGCAGAAGCTTTATAACTTTGTAACTGGCTTGTACATGAGCGCGTGCGTGCGTGAGAAACTGAGCTGCAGTTCCCAGGTGGAGACACTGGCTATTCATAGTATGTTAAAGCATTCTAGTGAAGTAACCTAGTGGACTACACTATCTGCCACATTGAAGAACTCCCGGGTTAAATGAATTATCACTTCTACCTCTAATCAGCAATCATAGGATTCATTCATGCTCCTTGATCCTACATTCAGCCAAACATGACAAACAAGCGCCTTATTGTTCACAGGGAGAATTCTGTACAACCCCATGAGTTGGGTCTATCCCCAAAACAACGTGAAGGGATTGTCGTGTAATTTAAACCCCAACTGGTTCTCAAACTAAAGGTTGAAGGAGGGTAAACAGGGTTTCCTGCAAAGCGACGTACACGGTTACGTACGAACACGGAAGCTGTAAGATTTATTTGTGTGACAATTTCTTCAGATGCACGAAATGCAGATTGGTGATTTGAATCTCCCCAGATTCTCCCCTTTGGAGGAGGGTAGGGGGAGAGGGGAGAGTCATGACTTCAAATCTCTCTCCCTCTCTCTCCCTCTGTCTCTCTCTCCCCTTCTCTCTCTCTCATATACACCACCCCCCCCACACACACACATAAACACCTCTCTATCTCTGTATCTCTCCCTCTCTATCTCACTCTCTCTCTCTCTCTCTCTCACACACACACACACACACACACACTATCTCTCTCTGTTTCTCTCTTGCACACACACAAACACACATGCACACACACGCACACGCACACCACCAGAGTTTCAAAAGATTCCTTCGACGTTATATAAAACTGATAAACAATTGGAATTCAAATAGTAGTAAAAACACCTTTTTCCTATCATAATGTGTTAGATATTTCCATTCAGTTATCCATTCATTGATTGTACTTACAACTATTTTTCGTTGTGTTTTGGGGGTAAAGGAGAGATTTGGTCGCCCTTTACAAGCATAAATTGTGCTGTTTGGAACTTTGGGCAAAAGCCAGCATGCAGTTGCTTTTTTGTCCAGCAAATGGCGCCAGCGTACATCACATGTGCTGCTAATAGCAGATTTCTATACATTTTCCATATACATAACAGGCACAATGTGAGTGTATGAAACTTTGATACAGTACATATATAAGATACACATATATCTGTCTCTTTCCATCTCTCTCTCCTCTCTCTCCTCTTTCTGTCTCCCTCTCTCTCTGTCTCTCCTCTCTCTCTCTCTCTGTTTCTCTCCCTCTCTCTCTTCTCTCTCTGTCTCTCTTCCCTCTCTCTCTCCCTCTCTTCCTCTCTCTCCCCTCTCTCTGTCTCCCTCTCTCTGTCTCTCTCTCTCTCTGTCTCTCTCTCTCTCTCTCTTTCTCCCCCTCTCTGTCTCTCTCCCTCTGTCTCTCCCTCTCACACACACACACACACACACATAAACACCCTCCCTCACCCTCTCTTAAATTCAGTGTACTTTATTGGCATGAAATACAACGCGTAAATATTACCAAAGCGTAGCATAAAAAACATACAGAATACAAATAAAAAAATAAATGAAATATAAATACAAATAAAACACACAAGTACTGTATACATTTGAACATGAGAAAATAAACATTTTTACATAACAAGAACTTACATATTATGATAGAATAAACTAATTATGAATTTATGCTATGATAATTTAATTGTATCAATGATTATATCTGTATATAGTCAGTGTTGGTTGGTTGTTCACTGTCCCTCAGGCTGTGATAGGCTAATACATATTGGGCTGCGAGTGGGGCTGTTGGCCCCTCCCCCAAAAGGACTCGCAGTTTTTCCTCATTATTCAGGGAAAGGAATTTACTTTTGAATTTGCCAAATTTAAATGTACATTTTCTGATTTCAGAATACTTCTCACAATGTAGGAGGAAGTGCATCTCCGTCTTTACCTCCTGTCTCACAGTGACCTCAAATGCGTTCTTCTTACAAAATCTAAGAACGTAAATCTGGGTTTTGTGGTTGATGATGTTTCAGAATGGATAACTGTCTTAGTTTCCTTCTAACAGATTTGCATTCATCATCAAACCATTTTTCTTTAGGGTTTGGTTCTTGGTTGTTCTGCTGGTAAATTTTTTTGAGGTTAGCTTTAATTGCTGATTGATGGAAAATTTCCTTTATCATTTTAACTGCCAGGTTTACGCCAGTTTGGGTAGGTTTGAATGATGTAAAAAAGAAACTATTAATCAGGTTAGTTATATCAGTTGAACTGATTGTTTTGGTGAATTCTTCTGTGCTGTCTGAAGCCCATCTGTATGTGTGATTGAGATTATACAGCTTGGAGGGCTGTGTTTCTGTGTTCCTGCGTTGTCGAATTCTTGACCGGGCCAGGACTGCAGCATAGAGCTGGGCTGCTGCTCCTGATGGACTCTCGGCCTGTGGCTGGGGAGTCTGGGGGGGTTGTGTGGGGTGGGGCGTTGGTGGGCAGCATCGATTTTATGATGTCATAGACTTTACCCCCTACACCACTCTGTAAGATTTTAAAGAACAGTCCTTCATGCCAAATTGAGTCGAATGCTATTTTGAAGTCAACAAAACATGCAAATATTTTCCCTTTTGTTTGTTTGGTGGACTCTCTCTCTCTCTCTCTCTCTCTCTCTCTCTCTCTCTCTCTCTCTCTCTCTCTCTCTCTCTCTCTCTCTCTCTCTCTCTCTCTCTCTCTCTCTCTCTCTCTCTCTCTCTCTCTCTCTCTCTCCTTCCCTCTCTCTCACACGCATATAAACACACACACTCTCTCTCCTTACCTTTGTCGTGGAAATTCTACTATTCGAAGGAAGCAAGACTGTGTTCTTAAAGTTCAAATAATGTTTTATTACTGTTTCGAAACAGGGGAGCAGTCTAACACTCTCGCATGAAGAATGTCAGAATATCTCCGATGAGATAAAGGAACCATTGGTCATGGTTGAAACCCTTCCCTTATTGATGGGTCCAGACACACGTTTTACCCTCCCAACATACACATTTCTTGCATACATTAGGATGGGGCAACTCTCACCCATGACCCAGTAATAACTTTCCATCCGTGTTATTATGATTTATACAGTGCAATAATGAAACTCATTCCCAAGGAACTGACCTTGATGCTTCCTGCTCCCCAACCCAAACATCTCAGTATCTCGTCCTTGTTTCTCTCCCACATCTGTCAATACACACGTATCTCTTCTTGGCCTGCTCGTGGAAGCATAAACAACTTAGTAAAGCTGAAAGCGGCCTGTCCTAAGGCCTAATTAAGTTTTTCCCTTACACCTCTCTCTCTACCTCTTTCCCTCTCTCTTTCTCTCCCTCTCTCTCTCGGTCTCTCTCACACACACACACACATAAACCCCCTCTCTCTCTCTGTCTCTCTCTCTCTCTCTCTCTCTCTCTCTCTCTCTCTCTCTCTCTCTCTCACACACACACACACACATAAACTCCCCTCTCTCTCTGTCTCTCTCTCTCACACACACACAAACACACACACACACACACACACATAAACTCCCTCTCTCTCTCGGTCTCTCTCTCACACACACACACACACACACACACACACATGAACTCCTTCTCTCTCTCTCACACACACAAACACACATAAACTCTCTCTCTGTCTCTCTCTCTCAAACACACACATAAACTCCCCCTCTCTCTCTCTGTTTCTCTCTCTCACACACACACAAACACACATAAACTCCCTCTCTCTCACACACACACACACACACACACACACACATAAACTCCCCTCTCTCTCTCTGTCTCTCTCACACACACAAACACACACACACACACACACATTCTCTCTCACACATATTCTCTCTCTTCCGCTATCTCTCCCTACCTCTCTCTTCCTCTACCTCTTTCCCTCTCTTTCTCTCCCTCTTTCTCTCTGTCTCTCTCACACACACACACACACACATGCATGTATACACACCATATAAACACACACACACACAGTGAGAGACAGTGTGTGTTTTATGTGCTGGTGAAAGTCTGCTCTCTCTCTCTGCACTCCCTGCTCTGCTCAGCTTGGCCTCAGCCCAACGCCACACCTCCTGCAACTGTGGGCAGAACCAGGAAGTCACTCCCTCTCTCTCTCTCTATGCAGTTTCAGAGAAACGAAACTTAACTCTCTGTCTCTCTGTCACTGTGTGCAGTAAGATGGCTCAAGCTCGAGATCTAATGGATCGGGACCAGTTCAGCTGTTCAATCTGTCTGGATCTACTGAAGGATCCGGTGACTATTCCCTGTGGACACAGTTACTGCATGGGCTGTATTAAGGGCTGCTGGGATCAGAATGATCATACTGGTGTCTACAGCTGTCCCCAGTGCAGAGAGGCCTTCACCCCAAGGCCTGTTTTAAGAAGAAACACCATGCTGGCTGAAGTGGTGGAGATACTGAAGAAGACAGGACTCCAAGCTGCTCCTCCTGCTCACTGTTACGCTGGACCTGGAGACGTGGCGTGTGATATCTGCACTGGGAGAAAGCACAAAGCCGTCAAGTCCTGTCTGGTGTGTGTGGCCTCTTACTGTGAAACTCACCTCAAGCTTCACAATCAACTCAACCCAGGGAAGAGACACAATCTCATCAATGCCACTGGACACCTGCAGGAGAAGATCTGCTCTCATCATGACAAACCGCTGGAGGTTTACTGTCGTACCGATCAGCAGTGTATTTGTTATCAGTGTCTGATGGATGAACACAGAGGCCACGATACAGTCTCAGCTGCAGCAGGAAGGACTGAGAAACAGGTAAGAACTGTAACTCTGTACTGGCAGGTACACATAACACTTACACTCTTTACAGTGGTGATAGTGACAATCTTGGGTCATTGATTCGATCTATACTTTATGAACTGTGCTTCACTGAATACAATTTGTTTTGTAGTATTTCATAAATTTGAAAATATATTGAATAAGGAAGTGAAGTTTTTAGGTCATAAGTTCAGTGACAAAGCAGGAAGAGCAGGAAGTGAACACAAGCCAGCTCTCTGTGACAGCTCTGTTCCCCCCTCCTCCACCTGTTCACTCCCTGAATGAGAATCAACACGGCTGGAGCAGCTAGTTCACTCACACAGTTTACAAGCAGTGTGTGATACAGTTTCATGGTTAATTATAGGATGTCATTTTTATACTTAAACAGAAGTATAATTTAACAGATTTGAATGTATTGCAAGATAATATAACAAGGAGTAAGTAAGTAAGTAAGTAAGTATTTATTTGTATAGCGCCCTTCATAGCACCAATGCACAGAGTGCTTCACAGCAGTAAAAATACAATTAAAAAACAAAACAGCAGTACTCAGATAAAAAGTGCACACTTAACGATACAGTACAGACAACAAACGTAACAACGTTACAAGCAGCAGCAAACTAGGCTAAATATGGTCAAATGCCTCTCTGAACAGGTGGGTTTTAACAGTTTTTGAACATTGGTTCAGAGGGCGAGGTTCTCAAGTCTGGGAGGGCATTCCAGAGCCTTGGGGCAACCACCCCAAAAGCTCTGTCCCCTTGGTTTTTAACCTGGTCCGGGGCACCGCCAGGAGCTCCAAGTCGGAGGACCTCAGGGAACGACTGGGCGAGTACTGTTGGAGAAGCTCAGAGATGTAAGGAGAACCGTCTGTCCACAGAAGCAGCTGGGGGCGACACAGAGGGAATCCCAGCAGAGAATCCAGGAGAAAGAGAAGGAGCAGCAGGATCTGAGACAGGCTGCAGATTCACTCACGGTGGGTACTGACCAGAGGAGAACACAACAGCTGGCTGCTGGAAGAGCCACTTCAGGGCTCAGTCAGGGCTCTCCCCCAGTCAGCCAGTGAGGAGCCCAGTGTTGGGCCGCTTTACAGCCCTGTGGGGCTCAATCCCACTGAGCCACACTGTGGGGAACAGGCTGTCTGGGGTCCCAGTAAGAGCTGAGTGAAAGGCCTAGTTAAAATGTACAGCCCTCCTCTCTGTGTGTCTCCTGACAGCGCTCTGCACAGGCAGCAGTGGAGGACAGAGAGGGATCTTTACTGAGCTGATCCGCTCCTTTGAGAGAAGGCTCTGAGGTGAAAGAGCTGATCAGAGATCAGGGGAGGCTGCAGTGAGTCGGGCTGAAAGACTCATAGAGCAGCTGGAGCAGGAGATTGCTGAGCTGAGGAGGAGAGATGCTGAGCTGGAGCAGCTTTCACACACAGAGGATCACATCCATTTCCTCCAGGTAACATCACTGGCTCTCTCACAATCTGCACTGTGTACATTGTACACACATGGTGAGTGTGTTCCTCATTTACAAAGATCTGCTCCTGGCATCTCCACAGGAATGTGTATGGAGACTGTTTGGTTCTCTGTCTGTCTGTCTGTCTCTCTGTAGAGCTATCAGTCTGTCTGTGCCCCTTCTGGACCTGGAGACCTGCCCAGAATCACTCTCAATCCACACGTCTCTTTTGAGGCTGTGAGGAAACATGTCTCTGAACTGAAAGAGCGACTGGAGGACGTCTGCAAGGGGGAATTAGTCAAGATCTCTCAAACAGGTGATTACAGCAGAAATAGTTTTCTTCATTTTATGTCATGTAGGCTCTTTAACTTTTAGGAATTATTTTAAGCAGTTTCATCATTTTGTGATAAGGGATATTCCTCAGCACTGGCAGAATGTTTTAGCAGAATTCTGCATGCAGGGTTTCAGCTGGAGCTTTGCCCCATTCAGTGTAGTCTTGTTGGCTGAGTGAACCCCATTCCTCACTTCCATACAACACAACAAGCTTGATAATACTGGCAAATGTGTATTTTTTAATTTAGTTTTTTTGCCAAATTGAGTGTATGAGTGTAGTACAGGCCCTCTGGGCTGTTTTTGAGCCCAGTGAGCATAGATATAAAAACGTAGATCCTCATTCTCCCTGTTCAGATTCATCTACGCGGCCGCCATATTGGCGCGGGTAAGATCCGCATCTAAACAAACGCGTGTGTATTGAGAGATGCAGACTTCCCCTGAGAAAATTCTGTCCCTTCAGCACTGCTGCTCGCCATGGCAACCGGGGAAATGAGCAACACTGTTACAGTTTCAAACCCTCAGATCCAACTGCCACTGCTGTTTAAAAGCAAACTGCCAAAACTGCTGAGCCTCCAGCGCTCAGCACCATATATTCCTCACACTTTCATTTCATATTGTCATTAACCCTGGATGAGCCCAGTTTGCATTTACCTGCATTTTATTGCTTAAAATATCTTCCCATTTCTCCAGGAAATATGATAGAAATTTCATTTTTAGGAGCTCATCTTTCTTGTGATCTCTCTACAGTGAAAGAAGTCCATATTCTAGAGCCCAGGACCAGAGAGGACTTCTTACAATGTGAGTCTGTAATTAACACTAAATTAAAACAATTTTAAACATTTTTT
Organism: Aldrovandia affinis; assembly: GCA_029706075.1. NCBI lineage: Eukaryota > Metazoa > Chordata > Actinopteri > Notacanthiformes > Halosauridae > Aldrovandia > Aldrovandia affinis. The sequence continues at coordinate 648,041 of JAINUG010000346.1, read as the reverse complement.
AAAAAAAGTACATTTTAAAATGGAAATAAGAGCTAAATGTGTGAATGAAAGAAAATATTTAATTGAAACGTGTAAAACGTGTAAGAGATGTAATGTGATGATAATGATCACTGAGCTCTCTTCTCTCCTTCTTCTCCTCCATCAGATTCCTGTCAGCTCACACTGGACCCCAACACAGCGCATAGACGCCTCCGTCTGTCTGAGGGGAACAGAGAGGTGACACGTGTGGAACAGGACCAGTCATATCCTGATCACCCAGAGAGATTCGACAGCAGAGCCCAAGTGCTGTGCAGAGAGGGTCTGTCTGGGCGCTCTTACTGGGAGGCTGAGTGGAGGGGGAGGGGGTTGATATAGCAGTCTCATATAAAGAGATCAGCAGGAAAGGAAGGGGTCGTGACTGTGCTCTGGGAAATAATAACAAGTCCTGGCGTTTGTTCTGCTCTCCTTCCGGGTGCTGTTTCTGGCACAATAATAAGCGCACTGATCTCCCTGACCCCCCCTCCTCCACAATAGGAGTGTATCTGGATCACGGGGCAGGAACTCTGTCTTTCTACAGCGTCTCTGACACAATGACCCTCCTACACAGAGTCCAGAGCACATTCACTCAGCCCCTCTATCCTGGGTTTCGGTTTTATGATGACTCTTCTGTAAAACTGTGTGATCTGGGATGAGGAGAGAGAAATCAAAGAGCCGGAAAACTCTCCAATGAGACAAAATGTTTTAAAAAGAAAATAAACAATATGCTTAAAATGACCAAACAAATGAATTAATAAAACATTTTAAAAATATGATATAAATATAAAGTGCATTTCCTTTTTTAAATTTGTTCCAATGTTTTTGGGGGAGGGGGGGGGGGGTCACACCAAACCCTGCTTGGAAATGTGTGTTTGTGGTGAGGAGTGATTTTCTCTTTTAAGGAACTTCCTGTCGGGTCAGGTGAAACTGGCGATATGGATTACACACTTTGGGGTTGTGGGTCCACAGATGCACTGTTGGTTTTTAGGGGGTATGTCTCTGCGCTGCTTAGGGTCCAGTTTGAATATTGTAAAATGATGCATGATGTGGGATCATTTAAAAGAATGTGGTGCATTGGGATGTGTTTGGATTGAGGGATTTGTTTGTGCTGGTTTTGTTTTTTCGTTTCTGTTGAATGCTGATTTGATTCTGTGGGGTGTGTATGTAATGGTGGAAAGATTCTTGTGTGTGTAATAAAGGAATATCAAAAGTTTTTTTTTAGTCTCTCTATAACTCCCCCTCCATCTCTCACTCCATCTCTCTCTCTCTCACTCTCTCTCTTTCGGTACCGGTCCACGTGTCCTGGAAGATTCCAATGTCCTGTTCAAATGGGAGAAATTCCGGTCAAATATGATCTGTGTTCATTGAGCTTAAAAACAATTGATAGGCAGGCTATATAAAGAATGACATCATCAAGGCATGCAGATTTATTATATTTTTTATTGAAAAGTAGGCTACTTTTGCTTATACATCATATTCCAAATAAAATAAGTCCCGTCAATAGACTCACGTGCATAACGCTATTTTAAAAATAAATAAATATTACGCTAGCCTACGTTCGTTGTGGCAACACGTAAACACGAAGAATTTCCTTTAGCTTTAGGCCTACATATTCTCAGATAAAATAAAACAGAATTAAAACGATTTGCAAACAAACAAACCGTTATACAGTGGGGAAAATAAGTATTTCACCCCCTGCTGATTTTTGTGAGTTTGCCCTTACAAAGAAAGGAACGGTCTATAATTTTCATGGTAGGTTCATCTTAACAGTGAGAGACAGAATATTTAAAAAATCCCCAGAAAATCACATTATATGAATTTTAAACATTTATTTGTGTTTTATTGAGGAAAATAAGTATTTCACCCCTAGCAAAACATGACTCAGTACTTGGTGGAGAAACCCTTGTTGGCAAGCACAGCGGTCAGACGTTTCTTGTAGTTGGTCACCAAGTTTGCGCAGATCCCAGGAGGGATTTTGGCCCACCTCTTTGTAGATCCTCTCCAAATCCTTAGAAATCCATTTTCAGTGTCCTGGCTGAGGGAAGGAGGTTCTCACCCAAGATTTCCCGGTACATGGCCCCATTCATCCTCCCCTCGATCCGGTGAAGTCGTCCTGTGCCCTTAGCAGAGAAACAGCCCCAAAGCATAATGTTTCCACCCCGCCATGCTTGACGGTGGGGATGGTGTTCTTGGGGTCCAAGGCAGCTTTTTTTCTTCCTCCAAACACGGCGAGTCGAGTTGATGCCAAAGAGCTCGATTTTAGTCTCATCTGACCACAGCACTTTCTCCCAAGCCTCCTCTGAATCATCCAGGTGCTCATTGCCAAACTTCAGACGGGCCTGTACATGTGCCTTCTGAGCAGGGGGACCTTTGCGGGCACTACAGGATTTCAATCCATTACGGCGTAGTGTGTTACCAATGGTCATCTTGGTGACTGTGGTCCCAGCTGCCTTGAGATCACAAACAAGCTCCAGCCGTGTAGTTCTGGGTTGTTCCTCACCTTTCTCATGATCAGGTTCACTCCACGAGGTGAGATCTTGCGTGGAGCCCCAGACCGAGGGAGATTGATGGTCAATTGGTGTTTCTTCCATTTTCTAATTATCGCACCAACAGTTGACTCCTTCTCACCAAGTTGCTTGCCAATGGTCTTGCAGCCCATTCCAGTCTTGTGCAGGTCTACAATTTTGTCCCTTGTCCCTGACAATTCTTTGGTCTTGCCCATTGTGGAGAGGTTGGAATCTGATTCATTGATTGATTCTGTGGACAGTTGTCTTTTATACAGGTAAATCTAGTACTTAATTAGGAGTACTAATTAAGTAAGAGGACTAATCTGTGTGCCTCCTGGTCACATAACCGGTCTGTGGGAGCCAGAATTCTTGCTGTTTTGCTAGGGGGTGAAATACTTATTTTCCTCAATAAAATACAAATAAATGTTTAAAATTCATATAATGTGATTTTCTGGGATTTTTTTTAAATATTCTGTCTCTCACTGTTAAGATGAACCTACCATGAAATTTAAATTCCGTTCCTTTCTTTGTAAGGGGCAAACTCACAAAATCAGCAGCGGGTGAAATACTTATTTTCCCCACTGTATGTAGGCCTATCTGGCTCATAACATTTTAATTACGGCGTGCTGCTGCCGACATGAAATCAAATAATTTCCGTTCGCTATAGACCTTTTCTCAGATAAAATAAAATAGAATAAAAACTATTTGAAAATTTAAAAAAAAAAAAAACCTATTGCTGGCTCATATCATTTTACTTCTTACGCTTTTTCGCATTGTGCTTAGTGGGAATTATTTTCACCGGACATTATGACCGCAGAGATTTAAATATGTCGGACTTAAACAGATTTTCCCGGTAAAAAAACGGTAATTACCGGATAACGGAAACCCTGGTGTGTGTGTGTGTGTGTGTGTGTGTGTGTGTGTGTGTGTGCGTGCGTGCGTGCGTGCATTTTTGAATATAATATAATACTGGTTTATTTTCCTCTCAGTGTGATGCTCAAAAACATGTTACTAAAATCAAACTGTAGATCAGTAGTTGTACCATATATCTAATTTATAAAATATATGCAGTGTAACAAAATGATACAGAACATGAAAACAGAAGGAAGTTTTGAAACCCCAAATTCAGGGGGCTTATGTATCAAGCATGGTCAGAGTACGACTGCTGATCTAGAATCTTATCATTACTTATAATGAAAGGTAAAACAGGTCCCAGGTTCTTTCTCAAAGAAACCACTGATCTAATGTGACTGAATTGGTCTAAACAACTGAACACTGACTGACTTGCATTACTTCATCAAATCTGTGGTTTCTTCATGGAAAAGTGTGTCCAGTAGAATTTCAACAGGTCCCATGTTATGAACATAGTGTGTGATTATGGATGGCAGCGGTGTGGCAACATCGGGGTGGGAATAGTGCGTGTCGGGGGGGTGAGTGCCCTTTTTTTTTGCTTGAGCCCCCGCCCCCCAAAATGTCTGTGCACGGCCCTGCTCGCGGACATGCATTTTGCAGCGCATTTTTATGGAAATATGATTATTGGGTGTAGAATAGTCTTTTACGACCTGGATCTTAGTTCGTATTTTAATTATTAATGAAAACTGGTTATTTCACCTCTCAAAAGTTGGGAATTGACTTATTAAGTGAGCACCGTTCTACAACGTCGAATCGATGATGACATTTTCTCAGCCCTTCCTGTATTAGTACATACAGTATATTAGTATATATATTAAATTATATTAGTACATACAGTATATTAGTATATATATTAAATTATATTAGTACATACAGTATATTAGTATATATATTAAATTATATTAGTACATACAGTATATTAGTATATATATTTAATTATATTAGTACATACAGTATATTAGTACATACAGTATATTAGTATATATATTTAATTATATTAGTACATACAGTATATTAGTATATATATTTAATTATATTAGTACATACAGTATATTAGTATATATATTTAATTATATTAGTACATACAGTATATTAGTACATACAGTATATTAGTATATATATTTAATTATATTAGTACATACAGTATATTAGTATATATATTAAATTATATTAGTACATACAGTATATTAGTATATATATATTAATACATTATATTAGTACATACAGTATATTAGTATATATATTAATAAATTATATTAGTACATACAGTATATTAGTATATATATATTATTAAATTATATTAGTACATACAGTATATTAGTATATATATATTATTAAATTATATTAGCACATATAGTATATTAATATATATATATAATTAAATTATATTAGCGCATACAGTATATTAATATATATTATTAAATTATATTAGTACATACAGCTTTCCCTCCTGTTACAGTAACGTTTCCTGGTCGTACATTCTCTGGTGTGAGGAATTAAATAACACAATACAAATTAAATAACACCATTTAATATTTACATAAACACAATAATGTACAATAAACACATTTCCAGACATAAATATTCTTGACAACAAACAACAGGCTCCAACAGCATGTACAACTTTATAACATGTCCTGGAAAATATATGAATTATTGTATGAATTATTAATGAATAGTAATATGACTTCTTAACACGATTATCGCTTTGTACAGCTTGTTATTGAAGGAATTCCAGGTGAGAAGACAGGAGTACGATAGCAAAGCATGACCTGGCGTTCGTTTGAAATACTTCAACCCTTTAGAAATCGGTCAAATTCCCGCACAAATCTAGTATTTTCACCAATATTCGGACAGAACAAGACTCCTCTTTCGCGCATGATTGCATGTTTTGGTTAGAGGGTAACTTTACCGAGGCGGCACGGTGGTGCAGTGGATAGCACTGTCGCCTCACAGCAAGAAGGTCTCGGGTTCGAATCCAGGCCGGGGCCTTTCTGTGTGGAGTTTGCATGTTCTCCCCGTGTCCGCGTGGGTTTCCTCCGGGTACTCCGGTTTCCTCCCACAGTCCAAAGACATGCACGTTAGGCTAATTGGAGAGTCTAAATTGCCCGTAGGTATGAGTGTGTGAGTGAATGGTGTGTGTGCCCTGCGATGGATTGGCGACCTGTCCAGGGTGTATTCCTGCCTCTCGCCCGGAACGCATGCTGGGATAGGCTCCAGCCCCCCCGCGACCCTGACCAGGAATAAGCGGCTTAGATAATGGATGGATGGATGGATGGTAACTTTACCGCGTTGAGTATCAGTTCTGTACCACGCGCATGCAGTCAAACTGTCTCCGTGGTTTCACTGCCCTGATGCCGGGAGGGGAAATTAACGACATTTTCAGAACAAATATGAAGGAATATCACGAGTAAGATGAGGTCTTACTTTCAGGGGAATTACCCTGGATGGCTCAGCCAGTGACACATACAAGTGAACTTTACTTATTTAAATCGTATACTCGTATTAGTTATACCGCTCGTGGTCTAGTTGTCGTGCTGTACACGGGGCTGTGGGGACACCTTGTGGTGAGGAATGGAACTGCAGCCTCTCACGCAGCCGTAAAAAGTGATGTCATCGTTACGCAGTCAGAGCCGTGACCTGATTGGTGCCCGAGGCAAGATTTTAGCTGGTGCCCCTTGCAGGGGCGGAGCCAGAGGGGTGTCCGGGGCGGCACTTGACACCCCTGATATCTGATTGGCCACCCCGGGTGGCACCCTAAAATGTAATTCGCTATCACTGGCAGTTTGATGTTGATTGACATCTCATTCCACCTCTTGTTGAAAGGAGAGTTTATTTTGACATCTGGTGGCGCCTTTTTCAAATCGTGGACGAGGAAGAGAGAATATTTCCACAGCTCACGATTCACGCCAGCGACTGACACAACTACGGCAGACCTGCGGCGAAAGCGCCATATGTTGAAGTACGTTTTAAATAAAACATCTTTAGGTTTCCTGAACAACTTTTACCAAAGTCGAGTCGCTGTGTAGATGCATATTGGCAGTTTGGCTCCATAACAGACAGTTAGTCAGATAAGAGAGATCGGTTCCCAATTTAGCCTAACATTATGTTTACATCTGTGCTAGTAATACACGCCTCGCACATACAGCGCAGTGTCGAAAGTTACAGTATATACGAGTGTTTAGCTAATGTGGGGTAACTAGTACAGCTGTCAGTGTTCATTTAGCAATTTGAAATCCATTAACTCAGTTAGATTTTCGTACTTGGACTCAAAACGAACAATTGTTATTATCAATCTGTTAACGTCACTCAAAAAGGTTACCACAATTTGCAGATAGCCTGTTTGCTGTCTTAAAGGTGTAGAAAATTATAGCTACCTACTGCAGAGTAGGGCTAGCCATGATCTAACTAGTAACTTTGGCTGGTAGTTGATTTTAAGGTACAGTTATGATAATGGGGATTTGTAATTAAGATTGGACTGAAATGTGGGTAATTGGATGCTTAGCTAGACCATAGACTGTTTTAATTGACCCTATGCAAAAATAAGACAATCACGAAAAGAAAGGGAGAGATATCAGACTTATTTTTAAAGAAGAACAAACAGGCAGATCAGGTGCAAACAGACCCCAGCCCTTGCATCACCACCGGACCCCAGAGCAGCTCCCTACCTGAGGCATCAATGTTAGACGTCATAAATGAGGACCAGAAAAAGAAAGTGGAGGAAAACTGTACTTACATTAAAACAATTGCAGATGTGCTCCTACTAACTGCCACTCAAAATATAGCGCAGAGAGGTCATCGAGAGTCTGATGACTCTCACAACAAGGGTCATTTTTTGACAATCTTGGAAGAAATAGCAAAGCATGACCCTCTCATAGAGAAAAGGATGAACGCATATGGCAATGCTAAGTACACAAGCCACCAAATCCAGAACGAAGTTCTTGAGGGCTTAGCTGAGATGGTACAAAGTGAGATAATAAGAGAAGTAAAAGAAAATGACGTTTTTAGTGTAATTGCAGATGAAACCAAAGATTGAAAGAAAAAATAACAAATGTACTATTACAACGGGGCCATCCACGAAAGCTTTTTACACTTTCAGTCGGCTGAAAGCTCAGATGCAGCAGGCCTCACAAAAATGATCATTGATTGCCTTGAAAAACATGGTCTGGACTACAGAGATAATCTTGTGGCGCAAGGCTTTGACGGTGCATCCGTCATGAGCAGAAAGCATTCTGGTGTGTCTGCACGGATTAAAAACAGTGCAACATTTGCATTGTATGTGCACTGTAATGCACATTGTTTGAATTTGGTTGTTGTCGATGCTGTAAAATCGGTGCCTGAGGCAGTTAACTTTTTTGCTCTCCTGCAGAAGCTTTATAACTTTGTATCTGGCTCGTACATGAGCGCGTGCGTGCGTGAGAAACTGAGCTGCAGTTCCCAGGTGGAGACACTGGCTATTCATAGTATGTTAAAGCATTCTAGTGAAGTAACCCTAGTGGACTACACTATCTGCCACATTGAAGAACTCCGGGTTAAGTGAATTATCACTTCTACCTCTAATCAGCAATCATAGGATTCATTCATGCTCCTTAGATGCCAGGTTAGGGTTACACACTCATTTTCTGTCATGGTCTGTGGACCCCTGAAGTAGCCTTGGCCGCCCCCCTGGCCACCCCATGTATAAAACTAGTTCCGCCACTGCTCTGCTGTTGTGTTAGTCTGTATTGTTCATACTTGCCATATATAGCATGCATGTAAATCAATTTATGTATTATAGCAATGCTATATTTTCCCCCATTTTCTTTTAGAACCACATATAATTCTGGATACTCAGTTCTAGAGTGGTGTACAAGTGTGATGTGTGTATATGGACTTCTCTATTAAACCAACTTAAACTGGACATTCTTCTCCTGCCTGTTATGATCTAACATCCTGTAGTGGATGCCACCGGTCCATAACCAGCATTAAGGTTTTTCATTCAACAATTCATGGTCCTTCCAGTTATTTAGCTTCACCCTATTTTTCAATATACTTACCTTGACATATTTCTGTTTGTCAAAACCTCAAAGGCAAAGGAATGTAATGAAATGAATATCATCAGTCCAGTAGGTGGCAGTAGTACACCACCTCTACCTTTCAGAGTATGCCTGGCAGTGTAGTGTAATGGTTAGGGAGCTGGGCTTGTAACTCAGAGGTTGCTGGTTCAATTCCCAGGTGGGACACTGCTGTTGTACCCTTGAGCAAGGTACTTAACCTGAATTGCTTCAGTAACATATCCAGCTGTATAAATGGGTTGTATTGAAAGAAATGTAAACTGTGTACGTCACTCTGGATAAGAGCATCTGCTAAATACCTAAAAATGTAAATATACCAACAGCATGCGTGGGAGGTAAAAAGGTTTTTATGGTACAAGAAGCTAGTCGGACGTACAATAAAACACAGCTAGGCCAAAGTCGAGATAAGTCTTCTTTATTAAAATCACAGAACATTACAATCATAATATTCAGTCAATGTCATATTACCAGACAGCGAAAGATATGCGATCATCGCTCCCATGTGACGCCACTTGTCGCCGGAAAAAGTATTTTGCACGGATCTCGTGGCCCCCCTTCCACGCCACACAGGTGATGAGTGGCCGGGCCAACAGGTGAAGATGACCCACACACCCACAGTAGTGTGTCCGTCCGTACGTCCGCAGTAGTGTGTCCGTACGTCCCGCAGTAGTGTGTCCGTACGTCTGGCACTACGCCGGACAGCCCGGTTTCAAGTGCTCTGTCCTCCGTCCGGCACCATCCTCTGCCCGACGCCCATTTGTCTTCCTTTTACGTCTGGACTTTGTCCTCCTTTTGAAGAAAAAAAAACACTCAATTCTTCATTAAATCACGTTTGAAGATTCTAACGTGCTTCTTATTGGTTTAGGTATTTGTCAAGTAATGAATCGCCTGTGTCATTGGTCTAATAAATGTCAACAAATACCACACTTTAATATGACGTTCTTACGTACACTGTGGGCATGAGCGGCAAGCCACGAGATTTTTCTTTAAGCGCTATCGGAGAGAGTTCGGTGCTATCGTAGCCATGCTGAAACGGAAGACTTCATACAGCCCAGAGTGGTCAAAAGAGCACAGATTTATTTCTAAAAGCAGAAAAGACAATTATCATGCCTTCTGTACAGTGTGTCGGTGTGAGGTGGAAGCGGACAGTGTCAAAGCAGAACACCAGATCTGCATTAACTTTACTGAGGGGTGCACAGAAAGTTACCAAAAGTTCCGGGCAAACAGAAGGCTTCTGGAAAATGCCAGGAGGGACAGAAGTACCAAAAGTAGACCATCCAACGTTGATCCTACATTCAGCCAAACATGACAAACAAGCGCCGTATTGTTCACAGGGAGAATTCTGTACAACCCCATGAGTTGGGTCTATCCCCAAAACAACGTGAAGGGATTGTCGTGTAATTTAAACCCCAACTGGTTCTCAAACTAAAGGTTGAAGGGAGGGCGTAAACAGGGTTTCCTGCAAAGCGACGTACACGGTTACGTACGGAACACGGAAGCTGTAAGATTTATTTGTGTGACAATTTCTTCAGATGCACGAAATGCAGATTGGTGATTTGAATCTCCCCAGATTCTTCCCTTCGGAGGAGGGTAGGGGGAGAGGGGGAGAGTCGCGACTTCAAATCTCTCTCCCTCTCTCTCCCTCTGTCTCTCTCTCCCCTTCTCTCTCTCTCATATACACCCCCCCACACACACACACACACACAAACACCACTATCTCTGTCTCTCCCTCTCTATCTCACTCTCTCTCTCTCTCTCTCTCTCTCTCTCTCTCACACACACACACACACACTATCTCTCTCTGTTTCTCTCTTGCACACACACAAACACACATGCACACACACACACACGCACACCACCAGAGTTTCAAAAGATTCCTTCGACGTTATATAAAACTGATAAACAATTGGAATTCAAATAGTACTAAAAACACCTTTTTCCTATCATAATGTGTTAGATATTTCCATTCAGTTATCCATTCATTGATTGTACTTACAACTATTTTTCGTTGTGTTTTGGGGGTAAAGGAGAGATTTGGTCGCCCTTTACAAGCATAAATTGTGCTGTTTGGAACTTTGGGCAAAAGCCAGCATGCAGTTGCTTTTTTTGTCCAGCTAATGGCGCCAGCGTACATCACATGTGCTGCTAATAGCAGATTTCTATACATTTTCCATATACGTAACAGGCACAATGTGAGTGTATGAAACTTTGATACAGTACATATATAAGATACACATATATCTGTCTCTTTCCATCTCTCTCCTCTCTCACTCTCCTCTTTCTGTCTCCTCTTTCTGTCTCTCCTCTCTCTCTTTCTCTCTCTGTCTTCTCTCTCTGTCTCTCTCTCTCTCTCTCCCTCTCTTCCTCTCTCTCCCCTCTCTCTGTCTCCCTCTCTCTGTCTCTCTCTCTCTCTGTCTCTCCCTCTCTCTACTCTCTTTCTCCCCCTCTCTGTCTCTCTCCCTCTGTCTCTCCCTCTCACACACACACACACACACACACACACACACACATAAACACCCTCCCTCACCCTCTCTTAAATTCAGTGTACTTTATTGGCATGAAATACAACGCGTAAATATTACCAAAGCGTAGCATAAAAAACATACAGAATACAAATAAAAAAATAAATGAAATATAAATACAAATAAAACACACAAGTACTGTATACATTTGAACATGAGAAAATAAACATTTTTACATAACAAGAACTTAATAAAAGAACTTACATATTATGATAGAATAAACTAATTATGAATTTATGCTATGATAATTTAATTGTATCAATGATTATATCTGTATATAGTCAGTGTTGGTTGGTTGTTCACTGTCCCTCAGGTTGTGATAGGCTAATACATATTGGGCTGTGAGTGGGGCTGTTGGCCCCTCCCCCAAAAGGACTCACAGCTTTTCCTCATTATTCAGGGAAAGGAATTTACTTTTGAATTTGCCAAATTTAAATGTACATTTTCTCATTTCAGAATACTTCTCACAATGTAGGAGGAAGTGCATCTCCGTCTCTACCTCCTGTCTCACAGTGACCTCAAATGCGTTCTTCTTACAAAATCTAAGAACGTAAATCTGGGTTTTGTGGTTGATTACCAGTGACCGAGTCTCCGTAAAGTAAGTGATGGCCATCCGGCCCACAGGCGTACAGAGTGCAGTGATGAGTAAGTGCTTTGCAGTTTGTGACAAATCTCAGTGCACTGTGATAAGCGGCATCTAGCTTGAGCAGGTAATGGACAGGAGCATTCATATAAAACAGATCACCATAGTCAAGCACTGGTAAAAAGGTTGCTGAAACTAGTCTTTTTCTGGCCTCAAAGGAGAAACAGGCCTTGTTTCTAAACAAGAAACCTAGCTTCAACCTCAACTTTTTAAGGAGATTATCAACCTGAGGTTTAAAGAAAGGTGATCATCAAGCCAGATACCAAGATATTTGTAACAGGAAACAGCTTCTAATACCTTTCCCTGAGCAGTTACAATATTTATATTTAAGGTGGTTTCAGGCTTCTTCCTGGCCTTTGTGAACAGCATTACCTTGGTTTTGTCAGCATTTAAGAGAAGCTTTAGTTGCACAAGCTGGGTCTGAATAATATTAAAAACTGCCTGTAGTTTGTGAACAGCCTCCTTAATGGAGGGGCCAGCACAGTACATCACAGTATCATCCGCATAAAGATGAAAATTGGCTCCATCCACATTTGCCCTAAGTTGTTAATATAGATGGGAAATAAAAGCGGACCTAAAACAGAGCCCTGGGGAACCCCATTTCTAATGTTTAGCCACTTAGAAGTGAGCCCATCAAATTGAACACATTGTGACCTGTCTGAGAGGTAATTCACAAACCACCCCACAGCATGGTCTGATATACGATACTAGTCAGCCTCTGCTTCAATATCTGATGGTCAACAGTATCATTTGGACAAATCAATAAAAACAGCTGCACAACTCAGTTTTTGTCTAAAATGCCCGTAATATCATTCACCACCTTCATTGTTGCGGTAATGGTGCTATGTTGCTTTCTGAAGCCGGACTGGTGCTTAGATAGGATGTCATTTTTACATAAAAACTCCTTTATCTGTTCACCCACAAGGCTTTCAAGGATCTTTGTGATGATGTTTCAGATTGGATAACTGTCTTAGTTTCTTTCTAACAGATTTGCATTCATCATCAAACCATTTTCTCTTTAGGGTTTGGTTCTTGGTTGTTCTGCTGGTTTAAACCTAAATCAGGTTAGCTTTAATTGCTGATTGATGGAAAATTTCCTTTATCATTTTAACTGCCAGGTTTACGCCACTTTGGGTAGGTTTGAATGATGTAAAAAGGAAACTATTAATCAGGTTAGTTATTTCAGTTGAACTGATTGCTTTGGTGAATTATTCCGTGCTGTCTGAAGCCCATCTGTATGTTTGATTGAGATTATACAGCTTGGAGGGCTGTGTTTCTGTGTTCTGCGTTGTGCAATTCTTTTCAGGTACACACTGATTTGACAGTGGGCTGAAAATGGGTCTGTGGTCTGACAGTGAATACACTAATGTTGGAGAGAGGTCCATGTC
>JAINUG010000346.1:597500-625000 GCA_029706075.1 Aldrovandia affinis | reverse complement strand
CTGCGCTTGTAAACTATCAGACTGAGCGAGAATCCAGTGACTGATATTGCTGTTCCAAAGAAAGATTATAGTTCCCAATGAACGTAACTGATATCAGTGTAATTTCCAGGTGCAGTAAAAGTGTAATTTGCTGCACGGTTTGACAGACATCACAACACCACCAGGAGATGAACTTGCATGTAGACATCACGAGGACACCGATCGGTCACTTTACATTTCTCTGAGAGCCTCGATCGGCAGGTAGAAAGACACCCATATCCACACACGTTAAAATAATCTTCATCCAAATGTCAGGAATACATTTTCCACAAACAGAGTAACATATTCTGTAGGAAACATGAATCATTGTCCAAGTTATGCATAGGTATAATATATGGCAATTAAATATGTTCAATAATGTATGCACATCAATTAATATGAATATGAATATTTCATATTCTTTTATAGTTCATTGTTACGGTCGGCGTTGTGGAGGCCAAGCAGGTGCTGTTTGCCTCTTGATTGCTGCCTGATTGTCTGTCCAATTGCCTCCATTACCGCCGATTGCGCCCTGCTGTGAAGTGTTGGCCACGCCCAGCCCATGGGAATAAAGGCAGGCTGCACTGCAGGTTTGAACGGGCCTTGGTTTTATGCAGCTGATTTTGAGCTCATGTGCTTTTGGGAGCTTTGGAAAATGTGTTGCTCCTTAGTCTGTTCTTTTGGAAGTGTTCTTTTGTCTGTGGAACCTTTTGTGTTCTTTAACCGTTGTGTCCTTTATGTATTGCTTAGGTGCTTTTTGGATGTCTGCTTGCTGTGTGGCTTTAAAGCAGCTTTCCTTTGTTTTGGTGCACCTTTTTAGTTAGGCAAAGGATAGTGTGGGTAAGCGGATTGTGGAAGACTCACCTTTCTTTTGACACCGGGAGTGAGGGAAAGTTTTCCTTTGTTTAGAATAGGCACAGCATAGGGACCTTGTTTTGCTTCTGTTCTGTTATGTGTAAGTATGTCCTTCATTTATATTTTGTAAGTAAAGCTTGTGACTGTCGCCTTTTTGCCCGGGGGTCTTGTTGTGTTGCATCCAGTGTTTGTTCCCCCGGCTATTGTAGCGTGGGCGGATTTTGGGACGTAACATTCATATTTTCATAATGTGTGCCCTACATAGAAAATGTTTTAAAAATCCTTATATTTGGGCATACATTTGATCACATATGCACGTATATGACAGTGAATAGTGAACTCATTGTGACATTATTACATTAGATGACATTATGTAGACATTAGCTCAATAATGCAGCATCGTCTTCTCAGAGTTGACGCATTCTGTAGTCAGGCGGAGGTTGGCCACTAGATGGCGCAGCGCGGTCCTTTGGGTTTCACTCTCCGCTTGCTTGCTTTGCGGTGGTTCTCTGAATCTAAGCACTTATTCCTCTACCGTTGTTTTGCTTGACATTTGAAAAAACGATTGAGATTTTTAACATTGATTGCTGATCGAAGAAAAAAATAAATCCAGGCGCAGTACCACAGACTCCACACATCGACCCCCACCACCAAACAGACCTGCTGACACAGCAGGGATAGAACATTAAAGGACAACGACCTTGGTGTGGTTTATGGTTTTATTTTCCAACACAAGTGTAAGGAGCAGAACAGAAGCACAGCGAGTTCGCCGCGGAGAGGAGTCAGCGGAAACCCCGCGCTCGTCCCCGCGTCCTTGTCCCGCAGACCGGACCCCGCTGGGGGAGCGTAATTTCAGCGTTTCCTTCGATCGCTCTCGGAAGCAGCGCCGTTTCTACACAACCCGCTCAGCAGAAATAACCCGTCCATGAGTGAGGTCCAGTTCAGCAAACAGCCCCGAAGTTTGTTTTTGTTTCTTTGCTTCACGTTGCTCACATTTAATAAGTGTCAAACAAGCAAGCGTCACTTGTCACTTGGAGACATTCACAGGATCCAGTCTCTGCGGAATGTGTTCCCTCCTGAAGGGTTGATGCCCATGTTAGGCTCTAAAACCCCTCCTGAAGGGTTCTGCTCGCGACGCGTGTAAAACTGTCCACCGGTCGCACGTCAGTGCTGCTTTGTTCGTGACCGTTGGCGCCTGTCGTTTCAAAAAAACTCAATGCATTGTCCTAATTTCCAGTTTTTCTGCTGCAGAAGCTCACCTCGTGCCTCTCTCTCTCCCTCTCTCTCCCTCCCCATCTCTCCCTCCCTCTCTCTTTCCCTCTCTGTCTCTCTCTCCATCCCTCTTTCCCTCTCTCTCCCTCCCCCTCTCTCTCTCTCTCCCTCCCCGTCTCTCTCTCTCTCCCTCTCTCCCTCTCTGTCTCTCTCTCCTCTCTCTCTCTCTCTCTCCCTCCCCCTCTCCATCTCTGTCCCTCCCTCTCCCTCTCTGTCTCTCTCTCCCTCCCTCTCTCCCTCTGTCTCTCTCTCCCTCCCCCTCTCCATCTCTCTCTCTCCATTTCTCTCTCTGTCTCTCTCCCTTTCTCTCTCTCTCTCTCTCTCTCTCTTCTGCCGTATCTCCCAGCAATGACTGATCAAGCTATTTATACAACAAGAGTTTGGAGCGAGAGTTGTGCACCTCAAACAGAAAATTGCACTTTATTCCACACCATTTGTTTTGACATATTTTAAACAAGTTGATTATTCTCTCACACAACAGCTACGATTCCACCAGGGGGCGGTGTTCCGAGTCCTGCCATATCTAGCCGGTGTAAAAGGATAGAGGAGGAAATGTAAAGTCTCCATTCTATGGTCTTTTTTTCACCGCTTGGTCCAGAAACCCACACAGGGTTAAAACAGAGGTAAGAGCCACAAGTATTCACACACTCCATTCTTTTCTTTCTTTTTTATTCTTTTTTTTTCTTTTTTTTAAACAAATGGTCATATTTGTGTAGATATGATATGCGTGTGTATATATATATACACATACATCTACATATACATATATATATATTTAATAATATGTAAATAAATGCATAAAGATAATGAGCCACACCACGTTGCCCGTTGCGTTAAACGTCTCAACACGCGCAGGAGCGGCAACAACGAGAACAAACCTGGGGATCGACCAATCACAGCGCAGCTTCCGCGACGCCTCAGCGACCAATCACAGCGCAGCTTCCGCGACTCCTCAGCGACCAATCACAGCGCAGCTTCCGCGACTCCTCAGCGACCAATCGCAGCGCAGCTTCCGCGACTCCTCAGCAACCAATCGCAGCTTCTGACTCCTTAGCGAAGCGCTAGCCACAAATTCAACTTTGACTGTAGGGCTGGAATGGAGGGGGTGAGGGGGTGAGGGGGTGAGGGGGTGGGCGGGGGGAGCCAACACTATGGATGAGTTTGGGGCAGATGGGGTGTTGAGGAATCGGAGGGGGAGGGGGTGTTTGGGGGGGGGTTGGGGCGGGGCGGGGCGGGGCGGGGCAGAGGGGGGGCGGGGCGGGGGCGCTGGTTCACACG
The DNA here is from genome assembly GCA_029706075.1 of Aldrovandia affinis. Lineage (NCBI taxonomy): Eukaryota > Metazoa > Chordata > Actinopteri > Notacanthiformes > Halosauridae > Aldrovandia > Aldrovandia affinis. Next base: position 621,577 of record JAINUG010000346.1, on the reverse strand, counting down.
GAGGAGTCGGGGGCGGTTTTGGAGCGCAGCGCCTTGCTGCGGCTCAGGAAGGGGTAGGTGGTGCACAGGCAGCCAGACGCCACCATCAGGCCCAGACTCAGCCAGGCGCAGAACATGGACCAGCCGTACCCGTGCTCCACGTCTCCCGGCAGCCCGTAGATGAAGGGCGGGTTCCGCGAGAGGTCGTACGACACGCTGGCCGCGTACGTGCACAGAGAGATGGTGCAGAAGATTCCTGCAGAGAGAGAGAGAGAGAGGCGGCCATTTTACTCTTACAGGCTCTTAACTCGGTTAGAGTGTGTGTGTGTGCGTGTGTGTGCGTGTGTGTGTGTGTGTGTGTGTGTGTGTGTGTGTGTGTGTGTGTGTATAGTGTGTGTGTGTGTGTGTGTGTGTGTGTGTGTGTGTGTGTGTGTACCTGCCATGAGGAACAGCAGGCCGGAGACGTGCTGGGTCAGGTTCTCCTCCCAGAAGAAGCTCACTGTCGTCACGATGGAGCCGCACAGCACCACGGCGGCGGCCATGCCCAGGAACCCCGCCGTGATCCGCCGCAGGTCTGAGAGGAGCGCAGCACAGCGCACACAACATTACACACCTTACACAGCATTACACAACATGCCACAGCACACACAACATTACACATCTTACACAGCATTACACACCTTACACAGCATTACACAACACGCCACAGCACACACAACATTACACATCTTACACAGGTCTGAGAGGAGCACAACACAGCGCACACAACATTGCACATCTTACACAACATTACACATCTTACACAGCACAACACAGCGCACACAACATTACACATCTTACACAGCACAGCGCACACAACATTACACATCTTACACAGCACAACACAGCGCACACAACATTACACAGCACACACAACATTACACATCTTACACAGCATTACACAGCACAGCACACACAGCATTACACATTTTACCCAGCACACACAGCGCACACAACATTACACATCTTACACAGCATTACACATCTTACACAGCATTACACAACATGCCACAACGTACACAGCGCACACAACATTACACATCTTACACAACACAGCACAGTGCACACAACATTATACATCTTTACACAACATACACAACCTTTCATTTTCCCAACTGATCATATTCATATGATGCACTCATCGCTGCAACCCCTCTGTCAAAATATTTTTTTCTCTTTTCTTTTTCTGCTGTTTTTCAGGCTAGTAGCTACTGAGCTATGCTAAGGTAGCACAGGTCTGGCTCCCAGGCTAGCAGGTACAATTAGGGTTGCCAACTGCCCCGTATTAGCCGGGACGTCCCGTTTTGGGGACACATTTGTCTGGTCCCGTATAACAAAATACCAGTCAGACATCAAAATAGAATCCCATCACATTGTAATGGTGTAAATAAGTTCAGTAGTAATGAATGTTAGCTTAGCCACATCGTATGCTAAGTAAGCTTGGGGGCTGCCATTGTTATTGTCATGTGTTCAGTCTCCCATGATTCCTTGTGTGCCAGTTCCCCATCACCCCTTGTGTCATTGAGTGGATTAGTGTTATAACCGTGACTGTGTTTGAAGTGACCCCTGTGAGTTTCTCGTGTTCTTGGTTGTGCCCTGCGTCTATGAACTTTGTTGTAGTAAAGCTGGTAGCGTGATCATGGAAAAGCAAACTTTCCTGAGTCTTCCTTCAGCAGTCGCCGTTACAACATACAGTATGTGTTGATTTACATCCGTACAACACCACACCCACTTCACCCCCAGTGCCCCGCCTTCTGTCCCGTATTTGGATGATAGAAAGTTGGCAACCCTATGAGCAATGCAATTTGGAGATTCCACAAAATGCTCTGTGAATGGTTGTGTTGAAAGCAGATGAAACTTGGGTGCGATGTGAATACGTCTGATCAGCATGCTGTTTTCCCCATATCCTCATTTCAGCTTGTTAAAAACATTTTTTTACTATGTAACATTTTCTTTTCTCATCTTTCTTAAGATAAAATGAATCACGATAATAGTTAACTCTCATCCGGTTAACTATTTAATTATTCAACACTTTACTTCAAACATCCTCTCGGTATCCTTCGAATTTACATAAAACATAATAAATATTGCATTTGCAAATTAATGATTGTAAATTAAATTCAAAAGTGTTCCCTTGCTATGCCACCCACACCCCCACAGGGGGCGCTGCAGCTGAGTGTGTGCATCTGAGTCTTCCTACGCACTCACCAATGAGCCACTGCAAGCCACTTAGCGCGCTACAGAAAGGCAAGTACTAATCAGAGGAGTGGTGCATCTGGCAAGCTGGTAACAGCCACTGGTCACCTGTAGAGCCCTGTTCACGCAACTGGTCACCTGTAGAGTTGCTTGAGGGCGCTTATATAGCAGGTCTGGCTCTCAGAAATAGTCAACTAACGACGTAGTCAAACTAGAGATGTCTGGGCTATAGGGCCCAGCCTGTGTTGGTGGTGATTGCCTTCACCTGACTGAGCCACTCAGCAAGCCCCGGAAATGATCTATATTTGACGCTGTGAAGCTTTCAGGGTCTACTGCATTTACTTTTACATTTTTAGGCATTTAGCAGATGGTCAATTTAAAAATTTTTCTTTACATACAATCCATTTATACAGCTGGATATTTTACTGAAGCAATTTAGTTTAAGTACATTTTGCTCAAGGGTACAATGGCAGTGCCCCACCTGGGAATCGAACCTGCAACCTCTGAGTTACAAGTCCATCTCCCTAACCGTTGCACAACACTGCTGCCCTGTACCTACTGCAGCTACCGTAGCTTCCAATTAAACTATTTCCCACGAATATTCTCAGCAGACATGTCCGTTCTCTTTCCGTTCTGTGCAACAACAAACAAGACAACATACAGGATGTGTTGATTTACACACACGCATGCACACACACACACACACACACACACACACACACACACACTACACACACACACACACACACACACACACACACACACACACACACACACACACACACACACACACACACACACACACACACACACACACACACACACACACACACACACACACACACACACACACACACACACACACACACACTCACACACACACACATCTCTTCCTGAGGCCTCGCTGTACAGACACACTGTGGAGATTGATCAGGCTCTAATGAGCTGTCACTCACACAGAGAAGGCCGGCTCCTCCCACTTTATCCCAAGGCCCGTTGCAGACAAACATCAGCGTGCTCGTCTCTGTGGAGACTGGCTAATGCACCGTGCTGAGGTGGTACACACAAGCACAAGTGAATGCTCAGAGGTCACCAGCGCGGCATTGTGGGTAGAAAACTACACTTGTGACCAAAGGGTTAGAAGTCTGAACCACAGCTGCAGGTGCTGTAACAGACTTGAACTCTAAACGGTCTACGCTCCATTTAAACGCTCACGGGCTTACTGTCGGGGCGGGGGTCATTTCCACCTCAATTCAGGAAATGAATTGAAATTCATTTAATTCATTTTAAAAAGCCTCACAGAGCATTTTCACTTTGGCTCTGTTGTGGAGTGGGGAGCATTTTCCTGGCATGGTTTAGGTCCACTCAACCCCTTAGAGGGCAAGATAAACACTAATAAATACAAAGCCATTCTGAGTGATCACCTTCATCCTGTGGTGAAGCATTTCTCTCCTGATGGGAGCGGTCTCTTCCAGGATGACAATGCCCCCATCCACAGGGCACAAGTGCTCACTGAATGGTTTGATTATTACTGCCAATAACTGTCAATCACGGTTGACCGTCAATAACGGTCAATAACGGTCAATAACTGAATATGCAAAACAAGATAAATATTACATTTAATGCATTATTATATCCTCTATTTACCTCAATTCACCCTCCCCCACGAGTCCACCACCCGTCCTCCAGGTAACAAGCAAAGTTTTCTGGGCTGGTAGATCCACCTCCTCCGAGACGGAACCCGATCACAGACGCCCTTCCTGCTCCTCGACGAACTCGTGCCGGCTCACTCACCCTCCCCTCCCCCTGGGGCGGACAGCCAAACACCGCCCCCCATCGGGGTTAATGGCCAGGGCCAGCCTGGTAGAGACGGGTTTTGAACCGTGTCCCTGATAGGCAGCTCACACTCATACAGGACCAGCCAAATACGGGTGCCTTAGACCACTATGCTATCCGCCAGCCCCACCAGGACAGGTACTGAGAGCAGGACAGGTACTTAAGATAGGACAGGTACTTAAGACAGGACAGGTGCTACTTAAGACAGGACAGGTACTGAGGACAGGACAGGTACTTAAGACAGGACAGGTACTTAAGACAGGACAGGTGGTACTTAAGACAGGACAGGTGGTACTTAAGACAGGGCAGGTACTGAGACAGGACAGGTGGTACTGAGACAGGACAGGTGGTACTTACGTAGCAGGTGCCATTCGTCCTCCTGGATGGTCCTGGTCAGGTTGAGAGGGATGTTCCTGAGTCGGATGGGCTGGGAGAAGTGGTACTTCACTGTCGTGCATCTTTGTGCGATTCCTGTACGGACATCATCATTATTATTATTATTATTATTATTATTATCCATCCATCCATTCATTATCTAAGCCGCTTATTCCTGGTCAGGGTCGCGGGGGGGCTGGAGCCTATCCCAGCATGCGTTCCGGGCGAGAGGCAGGAATACACCCTGGACAGGTCGCCAATCCATCGCAGGGCACTACATACACCATTCACTCACACACTCATACCTACGGGCAATTTAGACTCTCCAGTTAGCCTAACGTGCATGTCTTTGGACTGTGGGAAGAAACCGGAGTACCCGGAGGAAACCCACGCGGACACGGGGAGAACATGCAAACTCCACACAGAAAGGCCCCCGGCCTGGATTCGAACCCGAGACCTTCTTGCTGTGAGGCGACAGCGCTATCCACTGCACCACCGTGCCGCCGTATTATTATTATTATTATTATTATTATTATTATTATTATTATTATTATTATTATTATTATTATTATTATGCAGGCTTATCCTGGTATGCTTACAAGCCAATGTTAAAAAACGACAAATACAATCCCAAATGAAACCTGCAAGCAAGAGGAATGAAATCCAAGGGAATTAAAATAGAAATAGAGTGAACAAAGATCATAGTCTTGTTTTACGTGTTTGAATGAACTTCAAACGGACAAAATAATACAATAATACACCACTTTAATACGTGTGTGTGGGGGGGTGGGGTGGGGGGGTTAAGTCGCAATTCCCATCGACGGTAATCAGAGGTCCCTACCTACCCGTGCGGTTACGGATTACTACCTTCAGCTGCCACTAGATGGCGCTCAGTGCGCGTGTTAAGAGCTGAAACTCGGGCCTGCGACAGGTCTGGAGGTGTTAAGCAGCTCTGGTGAAACACTCCAGGGCCAGAACAGACGCACTGGTTTCCGACCCGTTTGGCGTCTGGGGTGGGCCGCTGAGCTGCGGTTTTATTCGGAGCGCACGCTATCGGAGTCTGTTCGCCTCGCACCACCAGCGCACACGAATACGGCGATGCGGAGGAAGTGCCCGATTGCATTTTATTCCATAAACTCCCAATAACAAAATATCGGTTACCTTGCCAACGTGTTCCAAAGAAGGCTTTTAAGGATGGTGAGGTAATAGGCCTACTCGCCCCCCGCCCCCAATTGATGCTAATCGCGTGGCCGTATAGGTCTCTTGGAACACGTGGTATTATCGATATCACCCTTTTTTCCTACTGATTTTGTAGTTGTCTATAGATTTTTAAATGATCGCGAATCTATCCTACTTGTAGCTATATTTGGTGATCACAATCGTGTTTCCATATTTGGACATTCACATGTCACAAGTCTTTACGGACTTCCGTGTTTATTCCATAATGAAACAAGCGCTGCAGTGTTTGTAATTCCATTTAATATATTTCCATTATTCTAAATGAAAAATAATTGATTGAAATATATATACATATATATACACAGGGGCGATTCTGTGATTTGACCTTTAGGGGGGGGGGGCTCAGCCCCCAATGAGAATGTGAGATGTACACATGCAAAGCACAAGCCTACATTTTAAATTAATTTACTGTAACATTCCCCAAAACAAAAACACCACAATGGTGGTCGCTCTCAAAATTGAAATACCATTCTCTCTCTCTCTATCTGTGCTATTTTAAAAAATATATATTAAGTAAACATTTTTTTTTAATAAAAGAAAGACTAAACATTTTCAGGGGGCTGAGATGAAAGACGGGGGGGCTAAAGCCCCCCTAAATAGGGTCTAAAATCGCCACTATATATATATATATATAATAAAAATAATATTAATGTACACATGTACTATTTCCCAAGTGTGTTGTCATAAAACACCCCCTTGTCATTTTAAATTCGGCTCATGCTCCGGTCTGACGTGCAGCATCTAAGTTCTCTCCGTGACCAGATGCAGCAGGGCTTAACGACATCATGGCATCAATCAAATGTACCTGACAGGATCGAACCAGACCTCCCGTTTCATCGCCGCTGTCGCGTGCGTGAAGGTCGAGACGTTGTGCCACCTCGTCCGCTTTTATGCGCGACTCTCAGGTCTGCAGCGCGAACGCTCAATTCATTAGCTGCGCGTTTATGATTGGCTGGCGAACCTCAAAGCATTATCCATTTCCCCAGGCGAAACCTGATCGACTTTCCAAATGTAATCTCGAAGTAGGATACTCTGAACAACAGCAGAAACCCCACTTGATTAGTGCATTACGTGCTATGATGTATTGCCTCAACCCACGGGAGATTAGAGGCTGTGGGGTCGTCAGTCTTGCTGTCAGAGGGCTGCGTTTAAAAAGCGTATGGATTGTTTTGGATGAAAACTTTGGTAAAATAGCTGCCCGCGTGACAAGGAAGAAACACAATCGCTTTTAGGTGTGAACCAAGGCTGCTCTACGGACGAACGGTTGCAGAAAGTAGACACATTCGCTACTGCGTGCCACTTTAGTCGATTTTTAGAGCAGTCTGTGTGTTTATATTCCGAATGATGAAAGAATGTCAAGTTTAGCCACCAACACTTTGGGTTAGACCGCTAGCCTTCGTCGTTTACAATAACCATAAGCGCCAAACGGAAATCCAACGCGAGCATTATGCGTAACAACAGGGTAACCAAACAGCATTGTGGGCTAATTGTGTGTAACAGCTTCTTATCATGGACATCTGTTCGCATGCATACCTTGCGACGGCTCCCCAGGAGTTAGCCTACACTCTGTTAAGGTCGGAAAGATTTAAAAATAGCGTGACAGATCAATATCCGTTTTCCTGGAAATTATACAGGATGCCTTGTATAATACTAAAGTAGCCTATCAACTCTTCATTTATTTGAGCTGTCCAGCAATCGAAGCTAGCTCAATAAATTGAAAAGCGAACATAGCCTAATTCAGATCAATTTCTTTGCTTCGATTTACCCGATTTAATTGGCGTTCTGTACATTACGTTAGTATATTCGAGCCAGGTACAGTAGCCGCGCTAGGAGAGAGGGATAACACAGAGAGCCAAACGTGATTTATCAGAAAGCCGTGATTTACCGTACTAGCCAACAACAGTTCCTATAGCTACGCCGGAGATGCGACTGAATCATTTTAAGGGTGTATAACGTGGACTCAAGTGCGATTCCGTGTCCCGTGGGCACATATACACAAACATCTCACCCTTAAAAATGAGTTTGTCGATGTCCTGGTCCATCCCTTGGACGTAGCATTTCCTCCAGAGCCCGGAGTAGGTGGAGAAGAGCGGGCGACCGCACTCCGTCTCCAAAATCCCCATGCCCAGAATCGACCTCCAGTTCTCGAGGAGTTCCTCCTCTCTGCTGCCTACGTGGACGGGCTTCATCAGAGCCAGGTTCCGTGTTCGCGGGCCGTTCTTGTTATTGTTGTTGTCCAGCAGCGGCAGGTGATAAATCGGCATGTCCCGGTTCTTCTGCCCGTTGGAGTCGCTCCCGTGCAGGTCGCAGTTGTCCCGGTGCTTCCGCGTGTCGGTCTGGTACCAGTGGTCGGTGAAGATCGCGGTGACCAGCAGCAGCAGCGACAGGAGGCTCATGGACACGCTGGCCGCCGATACGAGAGCCTGTTTCTCCATATTTCAGTCATCGGCGCTCTCGTGCGTGTGTGCGTGTGTGTGTGTGCGTGTGTGTGCGCGTGTGTGTGTGTGCGTGTGTGTGTGTGTTTGCGCACTGCTGTCCGTCTGGAGACGGGGGTGAACGCAGCGGAACGCCTTTCAACGTCGCGTTCTCCTCCGGAAACTGGGCATCCCGTGCCCGCTGACTGCGACGCTCGCGCGGAAAAAGAAGACAACACCACTCCCGAACGATGCGACCGCCTCTGTCATTAGCCCAAGGCGAATGTGTGTGTGTGTGTGTGTGTGTGTGTGCGTGTGTGTGTGCGTGTGTGTGTGTGCGTGTGTGTGTGTGTGCGTGTGTGCGCGATGCAGAAAACGGTTAGATCGCGCAGGGGGTGTATCATTAACGGTCAGAACGATGCTTCCCGTGTGGACTGCCTCGCGCCTGCGACTCTGATCCGGTGTTTCTTTAGCATGATGATTTGCCCCCTCTCCCCATCGCCTTGACGTCGTGGCAATGTTCGCACTTTCGCACGATCATTTATAGCCTCTGTATATGTATCTCTTTTTTAAACCTCTGTATCCGTCCTGTCCCGTCCTGTCCGCTCCGCTCCCGGTCTCTCTCCCGAGCCCCTGCGATGGAGTGTTGAGGCTGTCAGATTCTCTCCGCGTCAGAGCGGCTGACGGGGGCCGGGGTGGAGGAGGGGGGCCCGCGCGTGGTGGACGCAAAGCGCGCGACAATACGACACGGCGTGGGGTTAAACTGGACGATGCTCTAGTCATTTTTCAACAAAATTGCCTCTCTTCGATTAAATTAATTTATGGTTAATAACGTAACGCTAGTGAGGCAAATTTATCCTCCTCCACGAATGTATAATAATAATAATAATAATAATAATAATAATAGTTGTTGTTGTTATAATAATAATAATAATAATAATAGTCTTTAAGAATGATATAGGCTACTACAAAATGGCAAAATAGCAAAATCTGTAGTTCAATGGCCCCCCAGTGGGTCACTAGGTTTCATAAAAACACATCGGAACTATGGCTGATATCTGTGTGCTATGGCTGATATCTGTGTGCTATGGCTGATATCTGTGTGCTATGGCTGATATCTGTGCGCTATGGCTGATATCTGTGTGCTATGGCTGATATCTGTGCCCTGATGGCTGATATCTGTGTGCTATGGCTGATATCTGTATGGCTGATATCTGTGTGCTATGGCTGATATCTGTGTGCTATGGCTGATATCTGTGCCCTATGGCTGATATCTGTGCCCTATGGCTGATATCTGTGCCCTGATATGGCTGATATCTGTGTGTGCTATGGCTGATATCTCTGGCTGATATCTGTGTGCTATGGCTGATATCTGTGCCCTATGGCTGATATCTGTGCCCTATGGCTGATATCTGTGTGCTATGGCTGATATCTGTGCGCTATGGCTGATATCTGTGTGCTATATGATATCTGTGCGCTATGGCTGATATCTGTGTGCTATGGCTGATATCTGTGTGATATCTCTATGGCTGATATCTGTATGCTGCTATGGCTGATATCTGTGTGCTATGGCTGATATCTGTGCGCTATGGCTGGCTGATATCTGTGTGCTATGGCTGATATCTGTGTGCTATGGCTGATATCTGTGTGCTATGGCTGATATCTGTGCGCTATGGCTGATATCTGTGTGCTATGGCTGATATCTGTGCGCTATGGCTGATATCTGTGTGCTATGGCTGATATCTGTGCGCTATGGCTGATATCTGTGCGCTATGTCTGTGTGTTATGGCTGATATCTGTGTGCTATGGCTGATATCTGGCTGATAGCTATGGCTGATATCTGTGTGCTATGGCTGATATCTGTGTGCTATGGCTGATATCTGTGTGCTATGGCTGATATCTGTGAGCTATGGCTGATATCTGTGCACTATAGCTGATATCTGTGCGCTATGGCTGATATCTGTGCGCTATGGCTGATATCTGTGTGCTGATATCTGTGCACTATGGCTGATATCTGTGCGCTATGGCTGATATCTGATATCTGTGCGCTATGGCTGATATCTGTGTGCTATGGCTATGGCTGATATCTGTGATATCTGTGCGCTATGGCTGATATCTGTGCGCTATGGCTGATATCTGTGCACTATGTGATATGGCTGATATCTGATATCTGTGTGCTATGGCTGATATCTGTGTGCTATGGCTGATATCTGTGCGCTATGGCTGATATCTGTGTGCTATGGCTGATATCTGTGTGCTATGGCTGATATCTGTGTGCTATGGCTGATATCTGTGCCCTATGGCTGATATCTGTGTGCTATGGCTGATATCTGTGCCCTATGGCTGATATCTGTGTGCTATGGCTGATATCTGTGCCGCTATGGCTGATATCTGTGCGCTATGGCTGATATCTGTGTGCTATGGCTGATATCTGTGCCCTATGGCTGATATCTGTGCCCTATGGCTGATATCTGTGCCCTATGGCTGATATCTGTGCGCTATGGCTGATATCTGTGTGCTATGGCTGATATCTGTGCGCTATGGCTGATATCTGTGTGCTATGGCTGGCTATCTGTGCGCTATGGCTGATATCTGTGCGCTATGGCTTATGGCTGATATCTGTGTGCTATGGCTGATATCTGTGTGCTAGCGCTATGGCTGATATCTGTGCACTATGGCTGATATCTGTGCGCTATGGCTGATATCTGTGCCCTATGGCTGATATCTGTGCCCTATGGCTGATATCTGTGCCCTATGGCTGATATCTGTGCGCTATGGCTGATATCTGTGTGCTATGGCTGATATCTGTGCGCTATGGCTGATATCTGTGTGCTATGGCTGATATCTGTGCGCTATGGCTGATATCTGTGCGCTATGGCTGATATCTGTGTGCTATGGCTGATATCTGTGCGCTATGGCTGATATCTGTGCACTATGGCTGATATCTGTGCGCTATGGCTGATATCTGTGTGCTATGGCTGATATCTGTGCGCTATGGCTGATATCTGTGCGCTATGGCTGATATCTGTGCGCTATGGCTGATATCTGTGTGCTATGGCTGATATCTGTGCGCTATGGCTGATATCTGTGCGCTATGTCTGTGTGTTATGGCTGATATCTGTGTGCTATGGCTGATATCTGTGTGCTATGGCTGATATCTGTGCGCTATGGCTGATATCTGTGCGCTATGGCTGATATCTGTGCGCTATGGCTGATATCTGTGCGCTATGGCTGATATCTGTGTGCTATGGCTGATATCTGTGCGCTATGGCTGATAGCTATGGCTGATATCTGTGTGCTATGGCTGATATCTGTGCGCTATGGCTGATAGCTATGGCTGATATCTGTGTGCTATGGCTGATATCTGTGTGCTATGGCTGATATCTGTGTGCTATGGCTGATATCTGTGAGCTATGGCTGATATCTGTGCGCTATGGCTGATATCTGTGCGCTATGGCTGATATCTGTGTGCTATGGCTGATATCTGTGCGCTATGGCTGATAGCTATGGCTGATATCTGTGTGCTATGGCTGATATCTGTGTGCTATGGCTGATATCTGTGTGCTATGGCTGATATCTGTGAGCTATGGCTGATATCTGTGCACTATGGCTGATATCTGTGCGCTATGGCTGATATCTGTGCGCTATGGTGCGATATCTGTGTGCTGATATCTGTGCACTATGGCTGATATCTGTGCGCTATGGCTGATATGATATCTGATATCTGTGCGCTATGGCTGATATCTGTGCTATGGCTGGCTGATATATCTGTGTGCTATGGCTGATATATGGCTGATATCTGTGCGCTATGGCTGATATCTGTGTGCTATGGCTGATATCTGTGTGCTATGGCTGATATCTGATATCTGTGTGCTATGGCTGATATCTGTGTGCTATGGCTGATATCTGTGCCCTATGGCTGATATATCTGTGCTGTGCGCTATGGCTGATATCTGTGTGCTATGGCTGATATCTGTGAGCTATGGCTGATATCTGTGCACTGTGTGCTATGGCTGATGATATATCTGTGCACTATGGCGATATCTATGATATCTGTGCTGGCTGATATCTGTGCTCTGTGCGCTGATATCTGTGTGCTGGCTGATATCTGTGATGGCTGATATCTGTGTGTCTGTATGGCTGATATCTGTGCGCTATGGCTGATATCTGTGTGCTATGGCTGATATCTGTGCGCTATGGCTGATATCTGTGATATCTGTGCTATGGCTGATATCTGTGTGCTATGGCTGATATCTGGCTATGGCTGATATCTGTGCGCTGATGGCTGATATCTGTGTGCTATGGCTGATATCTGTGCTGATATCTGGATATCTGCTATGGCTGATATCTGTGTGATATCTGTGCCCTATGGCTGATATCTGTGTGATATCTATGGCTGATATCTGTGTGCTATGGCTGATATCTGTGTGCTATGGCTGATATCTGTGTGCTGATGATATCTGTGTGCTATGGCTGATATCTGTGAGCTATGGCTGATATCTGTGCACTATGGCTGATATATCTGTGCGCTATGGCTGATATCTGTGCGCTATGCTATCTGTGTGCTGATATCTGTGCACTATGGCTGATATCTGTGCGCTATGGCTGATATCTGTGTATCTGATATCTATCTGCTATGGCTGATATCTGATATCTGTGTGCTGCTGATATCTGTGCTATGGCTGCTATGGCTGATATCTGTGCCTATGGCTGATATCTGTGCGCTATGGCTGATATCTGTGTGTGCTATGGCTGATATCTGTGCGCTATGGCTGATATCTGTGTGCTGATATCTGTGCGCTGATATGGCTGATATCTGTGTGCTATGGCTGATATCTGTGCGCTATGGCTGATATGATATCTGTGTGCTATGTCTGTGTGCTATGGCTGATATCTGTGCGCTATGGCTGATGTCTGTGCGCTATGGCGTGGCAGGAAGACGTAGGAACGTGCTGCACCTGAGCAGGTAGCTACTGCCCGATCGAATCTTCGAAACACCTGATGCGTCCATGCAGCTCGCGATTCATACCACAGGTCGTTGGCATACATTTATCACGATTAATTTAGGATTTGCTGCTTGCAGGGTATTCGCTGATATTGTATTCACATCCCACTGGTTGCACAGAACTTGTTTGTTTGTGTCATCACCACTGCTTACATGTTTAATACTGCATTTTGTACAGTATCTATACAAGAGCAGAACAAGAGGCCACAGGTGGAAATTAGTTAAAGGCAAATTCCGCACAGATATTAGGAAGTTTTTCTTTACACAGAGAGTTGTCAATGCCTGGAACAGCTTGCCAGGTCAGGTAGTAGAGGCAGAAATGCTTGGGCTATACAAGTCCAGGCTAGATGCAGTACTAGATACTATTTAGATTAGGACATGATGAGCCTAGATGGGCTGAACGGTCCGTTCTCATCATTATGTATTCTTATGTTCTTGTATTCCGGTGTTACAGGTATGGTACGCAGCTACCAACAACGATGTCTATTACTGTATTACTACACTGATCTCTTGCGCGGACTATGATTGTTCCTACCATGTATTAATGCACATCTTGTAAATCGCTCTGGATAAGAGCGTCTGCTAAATGCATGGTTTGCTACTTGCACTTCAAACTGGTACATTCTGACATAGAATCTCTGATGTTTGGCTTATAAGCCAAGAATAATGAATATGTTATTTAATCAATAAGGTATTTGCGCCATCAAGGGAAATAACTGCTGATTTTTATAAAAGTGTTGAATTACGTGAATGATTGTTATGTGATGTATTTATTAATTAATTATGTTTTATGGAGTGTTGACCATGTAGAGAGAGGAATACAATTGAAATAAGTTGGCTTTTTTGGCAAACTTTTTAGTTTGATCCTCGGCAATTTGCGGTGTGCATTAATGTCATGTATCAAGGGTGGGTGTAACGCATTGTATATATCTATTTCTTTTAAAAAATTAAATAAAACTACTATCATGGGGACTGTAAATGCCGATTTTCACTAAAAATGAGCTCAATCGGATGAAAACCTCATTGAGTTATTTGTTATTTTTTTGTAGGAATGTGTTTTTGGTGTGGTAAGAGGCAAGTCATTATTTTTTTGCCTTTTAAACTGAGTGGTAACAGATCAGAATTAATTCATTCAATATTTGTATTCTAATATGAATTGCATTATTGGTTAAAGGGCCTGGAACAGTTAATTGCACAACCAATTAAGCTTATTTGAGGGATTTTCCCTAGAGGCAGGTATTAACTCATATAAATGTAATGAACCCACTTTACTTTGATCTTTTTAATTAGTATAAACATGTCTATTCAACAAAGGCTTCTAGCCGATAACCGACATAAAATCATAAGATCAGAGTTCAATGACGTGAAACTGTAACAGCACTCAGACAGGCAGAGAGGGTCAGTAGGATCTGGAGTTGAGTGTTCAGATGCTTTGGACTAGGGCATCCACATAACAAGCAGGTAAACATGAATAAATCATAGATTAGTTATTCATGTGTGCAGTGATCTCCTAGATCACAGTGATCTACGTGTGCAGTAATCTCCTAGATTATAGTGATCCATGTGAGCAGTAATCTCATCGATTATAGTGATCCATGTGAGCAGTAATCTCATAGATTATAGTGATCCATGTGAGCAGTAATCTCCTAGATTATAGTGATCCATGTGAGCAGTAATCTCATAGATTATAGTGATCCATGTGAGCAGTAATCTCATAGATTATAGTGATCCATGTGTGCAGTAATCTCATAGATTATAGTGATCCATGTGTGCAGTAATCTCATAATTATAGTGATCCATGTGAGCAGTAATCTCATAGATTATAGTGATCCATAGATGAGACAGGCACAGGCCGAAGCTTCACCCTGCAGCGGTGGTTTGTGTTTCATAGTGAACAGTACACCGCACAGCGCACACAGTCCGTAGTTTCCCCCAGAGGGCCCGATGACAGAGACAGTAAACCCCATACACACAAACAGGTAAGGGGAAATCACTCACTGGTTCCTGGTGATGCTGAAGCAGTGGGAGGAGAGCACCCTGTGGTGAAAGTACCAAACAGCACCAACTGAGCCAAACTCACCAAACAGCACCAACTGAGCCAAACTCACCAAACCGCACCAACTGAGCCAAACTCACCAAACCGCACCAACTGAGCCAAACTTCCTGGGAGAGAGTTTCACCTGCGTTACCCAGAATCCTCCTGTACCCTCTGTTTTTTAAAATTTATTTTTGTTTCAGATTTTTCCCCTTTTTTCTCCCAAATTTAGAAGCCAATTATGCCCTCTATTTATTTCGATTAACCCCCCCATGCCCCCCCCCCCCCGAACTCACCGCCCGTCTCTACGGGGCATCTCTTGAGCGAATTGTGATATACAGTACGTAACGCTCACGCTCGCACCCCTTCCCCAGGAGTTAAAAAAAAAAAAGGAAAAGGAAAAGAAAACGATTTGAGATAACAGGACATTTGGACGAGCTCCCGGCGATGTTGCCACGGTTCCCATGAGTATCAGGTTAATGTGCAGCGTTGAGATATGGAGATGAGATGATCTGACAGGGGGTGTCATTGGACTGAAGGTGAGATGACAGTGCTCATTTCTGCCCAGTCACCGCTCCCCGTGGCCTGCTCTCAATGGGGATCCCTCCAGCAGCGCGCTGGTGATGAATGAGCTGTTTCTGTGTGTCTGACAGCCATTGTGGGTGATGAATGTGGCCAGCGGGGAGGTGTGGGGGTGTGGGGGGGGGGGTGCCTGCCTTGTGGGCGACCAGCCTGTTGCCAGTGCTCTAGAGGGTACTCTAGCACACTAATGGGCCTGATCCAGGGTACATTGGCAGGCCTAACCAAGCACCAGTGTGTCCCATACCCCACAGAGGAATACCTGGGCTCTTGAGTTAGAGCTGCTAACTGCAGACAGTATCTTACCCACTAATTGGGCATTATCCATCTATAAATCTGTATTTATATTACATGTCTCTTCTCTCTCTTTCTCTCCCTCTCTCTCTTTCTCTCCCTCTCCTTTTCTCTCTCTTTCTCTCCCTCTCCCTCTCTTTCTCTCTCTCTCTCTCTCTCTCTCTCTCTCTCTCTCTCCGTCTCTCTCTCTCTCCGTCTCTCTCTCTCTCTCTCTCTTTCTCCTCTCCTCTCCTCTCTCTCCCTCTCTCTTTCTCTCTCTTTCTCTCCCTCTCCCTCTCCCTTTCTCTCCCTCTCTCTTTCTCTCTCTCTCTCTCTCTCCCTCTCTCTCTCTCTCTCTCTCTCTCTCTCTCTCTCTCTCTCTCTCTCTCTCTCTCTCTCTCTCCCTCTCTCCCTCTCTCTCATGTTCCAGCCTGAGGCTCTCCCTCTCTCTCTCTCCCTTCTCTGTCTCAGTATTTTTTCTCTCACTTTTTCTTATTTTATTTTTCTGCTTTTTATCCCCCATTTTATGATACAATTATACCCTCATTTTTTCACGTCGATTACCCCCCTCCCTCATATATCTCATGAGTTCGCTGCCGTAGCCTGAGACCGGCAGTGACATGCGGCTGGGCACCGCCTCCTCCGAGCCGGAACCTGCCAAGCCGTCACCGTAGCTCCAGTTCACAGAGCCACTCCTATACGCAGCGAGCTCATATCGGCTTCCCTCCCCCCTCGCTGGGGCAGACAGCTAATTGCCAAGACGATATAAAACCAATTCCCGGGGCCAGGGAGTATACTAATCTTACTGATACAATGTCTGCTAAATGGCATATAAATGATATTTTTCCATTAATTGTTACTGATACAATATGAATGTGCGGACTTCTGCCTCCACAACACAATTAATATAAATACAGTGAAATGATATCACAATATAATACTGTGGACGAACCTTCCGTTGCGTCATTATTTATCTCTCTGTCCGTTTATCTATTTATCCGAATGTGTACGATGGAAAATCACACGCATGATTAGTCACCGTGGAAACGGGCCCCTTCCAAGCAGAGGAAGATCGCGACGTGACGGCGTGCTGGTCCACGCGCACGCGCGCGTTGCCCGATAACGAGCGCGCGGTCTTACGCGCGCGGGAACCCTTTCTCTGGTGGACGGCCGGCGCGCGCTCGTTAACCTGCGTCTGCGCGGAGTCTAATCACCATCCGTTTAACGAGGAGTCTGGACGCGAGCCCAGAACGTAGAGGACGGAAATAAAATGTGCAACGCTGGCGATAATTAAATAAATACCGTCTTCTTTGTCATTATGCGAGGCAGCCGTTAAGTGCAACCGCACCCCCACTTATTTGTGAAGCTGGAATTAATGCGTAATAATGAATGCTGATTTAGGACTACAAATTACAAATTATGGAGTGTCTCTTGGCAGGAAGCTCCTGTGATAGGCATGCACAGGCCTATTTTGGACCTCCGTACAAATATTTAGGGGGGTGGGGGGGGTACTGTCTGGGCTCAATAACAGTACAGTATGTAAGGGCGGTGTGATATACAGGTGACCGTGTCACGTCTCGTGTTCGTGTTCCCCATAATTAGGTGTTTTCATTCGTTCCATGTTTTCCTGGTTGTCTGGTCCGTGTTTTCACTTTCACCTACCTGTTCCCAGTCTTGTCATTGTATTGTTTTCACCTGTTCCTCATGTGTCTGATTGCAGTTAGCTGCATTCATGTTAATTCCTGATTGATTCGTCAGTACCCCAGTCTCGTTCCCGCTCCTCCCTGTGTTCCCTGGACTGCCTTCTCGTTTTCGACCTTTGCCTGCCCACTGACTACGCCTTGCCTGCCCCTGATACCCCTGAAGCCCGTAACGAACTCTGCCTGTCCCCGACCATCCTTTGGATCTCTGCATTGCCCTGATTACTCCTGCCTGACCTTTGCCTGTTCACTTAATAAAAGAAGTTTCTGCATTTCTGGGTCCGCGCCTGGTTTTCTGGTCCCTGCCCTGACAGACCGTCACATTAAATCAGCACTTGAGTAAATGAAGGGTTCTGGCGGCTCTGTTATGGTGTGGGGTGCATTTCCCTGGCATGGTTTAGGTCCACTCAACCCCTTAGAGGGCAAGATATACACCAATGAATACAAAGCCATTGTGAGTGATCACCTTCATCCTGTGGTGAAGCATTTCTATCCTGATGGGAGTGGTCTCTCCCAGCATGACAATGCCTCTCATCCACAGGGCACGAGTGCTCACTGAATGGTTTGATGAGCATGAAAACGATATAAACCGTATGCCAAAAGAGTAGCTCTCCTCCAACGGATACTTTTAAGACACAATAGCATGGACAAAAACAAAAAAACATCGTTTGAAAGACATCGAGAGTTTCTCAGTGAGAGGGCACTAAAACAGACCACGCTGAGGGAAGTGGAACCTTGTTTTCGTCTTCATCTTGCATCATACGTTGGGTTTAAACAGGAAACAGTGTCCAATGCATAGATACTGTGTGCAAGCGTGTGTATTGCGCATACACGCATACATACAGACCTCCATAACGCTGCAGATATTTCACTTTGCATCCGGAACACAAGAATACGACCGTTCAGGTGTTTAGTCACACGTCAAGCCATCTTTTTCAAATGTATTTATTTATTATTTGTTTCAGATTTTTTCCCGTCTTTCTCCCAATTTAGTGGCCAATTACACCCTCTATTTATTTCAATTTGCCCTCCCCACACGAGTCCGCCACTCGTCTCTACGAGGCAAGCGAATTCTCCGAGGGCAGCAAACTGGAATTCCCCACCCACGTTCTGGAGACTCCCTTACGTGCTTCACGGCAGACCCGAGCCGGCTCACTCTCCTGACAGGCAGCGCTCACTCGTACAGGACCAGCCAAAATAAGGTGCGTTAGACCGCTGCGCTATCCACCGCCCATCAAGCCATTTCTAATCAGCCTCGCGAAGGCCACACAGGTATGTCATTAGCACATCCACGTTCCTAGGGGCTCCTAGGAAACATAACATTTCAAATTAAACATAAATGATCATTGGTAATCACAATGTTATAATGTTCCGTGCACAGCCCCCAAGGTGCCTTTTAAGCTGCATACTTTTTTTTCCAACTAATTGTTATTCGATCACAGGCTTTTTAATTTGTGCATAATTAAAATGGGAGAAAGTGTGCATTTAGTATAATCGCTCGTGAAATGATGCACAGATGAGTCATTTCTCGCGGTTCGTCTGAACCGATTTCACACTTTGCTGCTCAGGGTTCATTGGTGAACTTTCTTGCCTCATAAACCTGTGAGTCACAGGTATACTCTCCCGTGCATGAGGGGATATACCC
Organism: Aldrovandia affinis; assembly: GCA_029706075.1. Taxonomy (NCBI): domain Eukaryota; kingdom Metazoa; phylum Chordata; class Actinopteri; order Notacanthiformes; family Halosauridae; genus Aldrovandia; species Aldrovandia affinis. The sequence continues at coordinate 602,262 of JAINUG010000346.1, read as the reverse complement.
AAACCAAAGCAGCCTGGGACTCCTGCTGTTTCGATTCATAATCAAACATACAGGTAACTGACAAAATAGAGGAAACACCTGAGTAAATGAAGGGTTCTGGTGGCTCTGTTATGGTGTGGGGTACATTGCCCTGGCCTGGTTTAGATCCACTCAACCCCATTAGAGGGCAAGACAAATACCAATAAATACAAAGCTATTCTGAGTAATCTGCATCCTGTGGTGAAGCATTTCTATCCTGATGGGAGTGGTCTCTTCCAGGATGACAATGCCCCCATCCACAGGGCACGAGTGCTCACTGAATGGTTTGATGAGCATGAAAATGATATAAACCATATGCCATGGCCGTCTCAGTCACCCGATCTCAACCCAACTGAACACTTATGGGAGAATCTGGAGCGGTGCCTGAGTTAGCATTTTCCACCACCGTCAACAAAACACCAAATTATGGGATTTCTCATGGAAGAATGGTGTTGCATCCCTCCAGTAGTGATCCAGACACTTGTAGAATCTATGCCAAGGCGCACTGAAGCTGTTCTAGTGACTCCTGGTCGCCCCAACACCCCTAGTGAGACATATATAAAGAAAAGGTTAAAAAAACCAAGACACTCCTTTTGAAAACAAAACCATTTAAAAGCCTTTATTCTTAAGGTGGCTACCACCCTATTAAGACACTGTATGTTGGTGTTTCCTTTATTTTTGGCAGTTACCTGTATCTGGCCCAGCAAACTGCATTACCTACAGTGAATTAGCAGCTGGCCAACACATAGAATTACATTAGTGTTCGTATTTTGCCACACATACCTGCGTCTGAGATATGTGTGGCAATGGATTGTTTTATTTTTATTTTGTATTCCGGTGTGAATTGTAGCGCTGCATTCTTAATAAAGGCACGTGCTGAAAACCTTTGAGGCATGGAGTGGCATTCTGCCAGTCTGGAAATGCAGGCTTGGTGTGTGTGACGCAATGCCCACCATGTGCCGCGTGAATACTGGCCTTGTGCTACCGCACGAGTGGGCGTTGGTTTGTGTAAACTGCTGCAACATTCACACCCCTCGTGAGATTACAAAATTGATAGTTGATACTCCAGGATCAGTATCCACCAAATTGATATAACCAAGTACATTTTTATTTTTTAGTTTTACAGAATTACACGAATGCAAAGAAAGAAAGAAATGTGCTAACCGCAGACTAAACTTAGTTTATGAGCAAAGCGATTGGAATCCTGCGAGGCAGCCAGGCTAGCAGCAGGTCTCGCTTTGGATTACGTAAAGGGTGGACCAGCGCCATCCCGTTTTGTGGCCAAACAGTAGCAGGGGATAACACGCTCTCGGGAAGAGCTGGTTTTTAAATGAACTCCTGTCCTGTCAGCTGGGGCCCGAGGCGTTCACGCCTGTCCTCACCGCGCCGGGTGACCCTGGCGTATCTGCGCAGTATCATTGTGCGCGCTTGTAATAGGATCATTTCGGTGGCTGATGCTGTTTCTTGGCGCTGCCGCACCGATGAGCGAAAATGTGAAGATATCCAGTTTGAGGGCAGAGTTTGACTTTGTTTCCTGGCGTTACACATCCTGACGTAGAGGCATGACTTTGCGATTTAGGAAGGCCTGGGCTTTTTTCTTAGTATCCCATTCAATCTTTGGTGTTCTAACGTCTTTAACGCACAAAAACACCCAGGTTGCTCTCTTCCTCTATAACTCCATTCATAAATACTTCAAAATTAGTTTAAATTACTGATATAAACGCTAAAAGGCTTTAAAAAAAAAAATTGGGCCACAATCGCGGACCTAAACCCCGCGATATTCCACAGCAGTGTTGAGCTACCCTGTTTCCTACGCGGTTTCATTCATGTAATAACTGCCCTGTGTTTTCTTCCTAGTGTGTGTGAGCTACTGAAACATATGCGTCTCACAAAGTTTGAACAGATGTTTGAAATAGTCCATAAACCGTTTGTGGTCTGAGCCAGGCAACCGGATGTCTCCTCTCACCCGCCAACGTTACTTAAATTTGCTTCCTTTTTTGTTCGAACGGAATGTGTCATAATTCATCAGCTGTTAAGGGCTATATAGCCTATCCGCATGTAGCCTACCAAATGCATGTTGTATATAAACACACGTGGTAGACATCAATAACCTATATAATGTGCTCGTGGCCGGTTTACCCGTATGTAAGAAATCAGATAATGCTAAATAAATATTAAGCAGGATCCAGATGGAACACCATGGGAGTTAAAACTGTACGGGGAAAAAAGTGAGACACATTTGCCTTCGCGAAACAGGAAATACTAAAGCCCATTGAAACAGTGTCTGGTTATTTTATCCTGTCATTGTCTTTCTGGCGCTGAAGATTATTCTCGCGTGTGAAGCGAATTAATAGACAAACGCTGCACACCCAAGACCCCAAATACAAGGTTCTGGATTATTGGTGAATACAGCTGCAGGCAGCATCGCCCGTATCTACGGAAACTGTCTGTCAGCTACAAGAGGAAGGGCTACACTTTCAACGCTTACAACCGGAGCTCGTTTCTTTAACATTTACAGTGTGCAATACAAGATACCTTTTTTAAAAAAAAATCTACGGCGATATTCATGCTATATAAACTGGCGAAAGGCTAGATTTGAGAGACTGATTCCCGCCATTCTTCGCTGGATTGTTTGTTTTGTTTCCTCCAATCCAGAACAAACAGGCTGAAAGACAGTTTCTTCCCTAGAGCAATAACTACCTTGAACTCAAACATGCACTGGTCCCCCTTCCCCCTCTCCCCTCCCCACTGTGCAATATAAGCCACTTCAGTGCAATATCTAGTGCAATATCTATGTACGATGTACAGTGCAATATGTGCAGATTTAATTTAAGTAGCCTATATTTTGTGTATTTTGTGTATTATATATATATTTTTTTTTTTTTTTCTATTATTGTTGGGTATTTTTCTACTTTTTTATTTTCCTACTACTGTTGGTATACTGTATGTTGTCCTGCACATTTAAACTGAGCCTATCTTAATTTCGATGTACCCTGGTATAATGACAATAAAGACATTCAATTCAATTCAATTCGTCCCTCCAAGAAGTTTTCCTGACTCGTGCGAAGTGCGTTTGGTCGCTTGTGTGTCCGTCCTGCGCTATGTCCATTGGGCAATGCGCTCTGTCCATTCCGCGCATAATTCTGCTCTCCGGAGAGGGCCACGGCGCACGCGTATTGCGCACTGGAAGCCATGTTAAAGTTACACTGAAGTCGGGCTGAGATTTGTTTTCTCTCTCTCTCCCCCCCTCGAACTCACGCTGTATGTTTATTTGTTTCTTTCTTCTTATCAGTGTTAAACAAGCGTGCCCCACAGACACACGCACCGGACGGTGTCGAGAAAGCGGGGTTCTCATGATGAATTCCAGTTTCGACCTCTCCAGACGCAATCCGCAGGAGGACTTCGAGCTAATTCAGAGGATCGGCAGCGGGACCTATGGAGATGTCTACAAGGTAAATAAGAACTATGTCTTTTATGCGTGCGGGGGCTTCGCCGAAACAAGCGAAACAAAACAAAAACGTGCAGGAATTCCCTTCGAGAACTGCAAACGGGAACCGCTTCTAAATGCCTAAATTAAGCGCTTAAATGGTGTTAGTGCTGTGACATAGCCTAGCGAGCTAACGCTGGCCACTTGCAGTAAAAGGGGGTTGCGCTAGCTAGCCAGCTAATGCTGAAACGGGACCAGGGTGGTGTGTGTACACACATGCATGACTTAGCCACAGTCGTGGATGGCAACAGACAGTTTTGCAAAGCGTAAACATCTGTCGAGAATCGTGGTGCGTGGTTTGGTGTTGTGCTAGGTGCTTTGGTGTTGTGCTAGGTGATTCGCTTGCTGCTAGCTGGTTCGCTTGCCCGCTGTGTAGTTCTTGTTCTTGCTACGCAGCATCTGACACCAGGCTTTGTTACATGTTGGGCTAACGGCTAGCTGCCTAGCTGCTTGCCTGCCGCTGCTGGCAGCTGTAATGCGTTTATGTTCCTGCGAATCGGTCTTGAAGGAAAAGTGGTTCTCCAAAACAAAGTAGGCCCCTGTTTGTGCGCTGGTGTCGGAATGCAACGTTAAAACCCTGCGTGTAGCTGGCTGGCCAGCTTGATTTAACTCAATGGACAACCGGGCAGCTGTATATCGCTTGCAAGTTCGCTGTCTCGCTATTCTTTGGTTTGTTCTGCAGGTCGCTGGCTAGCAGTCAAGCTACTGTTCGCTAATCTCGCTTCAGGACAATGTACTGCGTCCCAGTTTCAGCTCGCCTCGACCCGGAGAAACGGGTCTACGAGCCGCCTGGTATTGTTGTTGGAAATGTGCATGTATGGACACAGTGACCGCGGGGCAGTGTGTGGGGCAGTGTGTGGGGGCAGTGGGGGCAGTGTGGGGGGCAGTGTGGGGGGCAGTGTGGGGGGCAGTGTGTGGGGGCAGTGTGTGGGGCAGTGTGTGGGGGCAGTGTGGGGGGCAGTGTGGGGGCAGTGTGTGGGGGCAGTGTGTGGGGGCAGTGTGTGTGGGGGCAGTGTGGGGGGGCAGTGTGGGGGGCAGTGGGGGCAGTGTGTGGGGGCAGTGTGGGGCAGTGTGGGGGGGCAGTGTGTGGGGCAGTGTGGGGGCAGTGTGGGGGGGCAGTGTGGGGGGCAGTGTGTGGGGGCAGTGGGGGGCAGTGTGTGGGGCAGTGTGTGGGGCAGTGTGTGGGGGGCAGTGGGGGGCAGTGTGTGGGGCAGTGTGTGGGGGCAGTGTGGGGGCAGTGTGTGGGGGCAGTGGGGG
>JAINUG010000346.1:590000-592500 GCA_029706075.1 Aldrovandia affinis | reverse complement strand
ACGCTCTTATCCAGAGCGACTTACAAGATGTGCATTAATACATGGTAGGAACAATCATAGTTTGCGCAAGAGATCAGTGCAGTAATACAGCAAACATCATTGCAGTTGTCTGCGTATCATACCTGTAACACTGGGAAATAAAAGGTTAGTGGGTTTTTTTTTTGTGTGATGACCTCACCTGTGGTTGTGGCCATGCCCCTTTACCCAGACTGGTCCGATGATGGCCAGGGGGGATTGGGAGGTGCTTGAGTCGCAGGGAAGGCCTGACTGGACCACTGCCGGAGCCCGGGGGGGGGGGCTGTGGAGGAGCAGCGAGCGTCGGCACACGCTAATGCTAATGTGCCCACATTTCAATAGCGGAGCTGTGGAAATGCAGAAATATGATGTTAGACGCCACAAAACACAGTTTATTGAAAACATTGCCTTTCATGATGACCCCTCCCCCTTTACAGTGTTGGAGGACCCACTTTGTGGCCTCCCGCGTGGTCCAGTGGTTACAACGTTCCACGCTGGCCACGGAGACCAGGGTTCAATTCCCCGACTCGCCAGAGTCGATTGGCTGTCCACCCCGGGGAGGGGGGAGGGAAGCCGACATGAGATTCGCTGTGCATAAGAGTGGCCCTGTAGTACCGGGTTACGGTCGACGGCTTGGTGAGTGCCGTCTCGGAGGAGGCATCCGGTCGCCTTCGTCACTGCCGGTCGCAGGACTACGGCAGCAAACTCACATTACTAGGGGGGGGATTGACATAGAAATAGTGGGTCTAATTGCTAATGGCTACCAAATTGGGAGAAGAATGGGATGGTGTGACTGTAGTCAGAAACAAAAATTTAAAAAGCGGACCCACTTTGGTGGACTTCCTCCTCCCTACTTCCTGGAAGAAATCCACAGGTCTTTGGCGGACTTCCTCCCCCCTCTACTTCCTGACTGCTCTGAAGTCCTGCACCTGCCAGTGGTCGCAGACGGACGGGAATCACGAATCTGTTGATTCCGCTCTCCCAACTCACACATCTGAAACGCATTAGCAGTCTCTGGCCTTTCTGCTGATTTGTACATAAAACAAACCCTTTCGTCCTAGCTCGTTTGAAACCCTTGCAGGTATGACATTTTTTTTATCAAGACTTACCACAAAGTTTTTTTTTCTTTTTGAAAAAATGACATTCTTGCCGGTCATTTGAAGAAAGGAGTTGCGTCGTCTTGATGGTTTCTACTTACTGGAGAGTGCAGCATTTAAAAATCCTAGAAATGAAGTTGGGCATGTCGTGTTTTACGGCAGCCTGTCACAACATTGCTGCAGTTCCTCAGGAGGAATGCGTCTGACAGTGGAGAGAAGGGTCTTTGTTTTTCCAGCTGCTTCCGTCCTGGGCACGCTTGGTTTCCCCGTTTCACTTTACTGGAGGGATCTTCTGAAAGTAGGGGTGTAACGGCACACGTACTGGTGCCGAAACGTTAGGTACAGGACTTTGGGTTCGGTACGCGCTGTGATCCAAACGTTAAATCTTCCTTTAACCGCTAACACACGTGCATGGTTGCAGCGGTATTGACGGACATTTAATTGTTTTTATTTACGAAAGAAAGATATGTGCCTTACTTTGTTCAGTAAATGATGTCCAATTAGCCACTGTTTACAAAGTTCATAATAAATGAAAAGCAGTTTTATGTTTTGCATTTCTTTTTTTCCTGCTGTACCGAACCATGACTTAAAAACCGAGGTACATACCTAACCGTGATTTTTGTGTACCGTTACACCCATAGTGGGTAGCTACAGAGGGAGATATGTTCTAGGCCCTCAGGCTGCAGGTTCAATCCCAAGTGTGCACAGCTCTTGTATCTGTAATGTAAACAGCTCCCATGGAGAAGCAGCTGGATAAGCTCACTGTGTGAGTCACTGTGGACAGGAGCGTCTGCTACGCACACACAGACGAAACCAGTAAAGGAGGGAGCTCGTCCAGGTCAGGAGTCTGTGAACTAAACGGCTTGAGTTGTGGGGGAGAAGGGGGCTTGGTGTCTGCTTCCTCGTGAGACGGGGGCAAGAGCAGTCCCTAACGAATAAATAATAAAAATACATTTTATTTATAATGCATATATTTATAATCTCAAATAGCTGAATGACAAAAAGTGCCAAAGTGCTAATTCAGTGGAACTGGGTTACTTCTCTTCCGGTGAATAGGGTTTACTGTGCTACCTGCCAAAATATACTCACTGTAAAAAAATAAAAAATAATAATAATAATTTTCATCCCTATTTTCTCCTGATTTGCAATGCACAGTTGTGTGTGTTCGTGCTTGGCGCAGCAACCCCCTCTGTTACATTTGAGAGTGCAGCTTCTCGGCTGTGCCAGCCCAGCTCTGGCCCAGAGCCCCGATCGGGGGCGGTGATTGGCTGTCCGCCTCAGGGGGAGGGGGGAGAGAGAGCCGGCACGAGTTCGCCGAGAAGCGTGTAGGGCGTCCCTGTAAGACAGGTGGGTGAGTTCCGTCTCAGAGGAGGCGGATCATTGCCGGC
>JAINUG010000346.1:582500-585000 GCA_029706075.1 Aldrovandia affinis | reverse complement strand
GAGAGGGAGAGGGAGAGGGAGGAGGAGGAGGAGTCTCCTGTGTTTTAATGTCACGCTGTAATTAAAGGCTGGGGAGGGTGGGAACGTTCCGGTCTGTGACAGAAGGCTCTAACGGGGTCGATGCCGCGCCCCGGGCCTCACTGCTGTGCAGAAGAGCGGGGGGCTGTTCCCTGTTTCAAACAGACAGAAGGCCTTAAAACCTGTCCATGCACGCCCACAGGCCTCTGCTGTGGAGACACACACACACACACACACACACACACAGCAGTTCTACCCCCTCCCCTCCTCTCTAAAGGAGTCTGAGCGCGTAGCAGATCCCTCTGATCCGTTTGATCTCCCTGTGTGGCGGACAGCGGGTGGTCAGGTGGATCTTGCTCCTGTAGACCGCCTGGGATGCAGGCCCTCCAAACCCTCGACCAGAACTCCAGTTATCACAGAATGAGGCGGCGCACATTTCAGCCGACGTACGTCCTGTCATTATCATCGATTACGATCACGGCCTCCTTCTGTAATGATAATCACCCACGGGTCATTAATGCTGTGTGCAGGTGGTGATGTCATCTCCTCTCAGATACTGCATATAGACAACATTACTATGGGTGTGTGTGTGTGTGTGTGTGTGTGACTGTGTGAGTGTGTGTGTGTGACTGTGTGTGTGATTATGTGTGTGATTATGTGTGTGAGTGTGTGAGTGTGTGTGTGTGTGTGTGAGTGTGTGAGTGTGTGAGTGTGTGTGTGTGTGTGTGTGTGTGTGTGTGTGTGTGTGTGTGAGTGTGTGAGTGATTATGTGTGTGATTATGTGTGTGAGTGTGTGTGAGTGTGATTATGTGTGTGTGAGTGTGTGACTGTGTGTGAGTGTGTGATTATGTGTGTGAGTGTGATTATGTGTGAGATTGTGTGTGAGTGTGTGTGTGTGTCTGAGTGTGTGATTGTGTGTGAGTGTGTGTGTGTGTGACTGTGTGACTGTGTGTAAGTGTGTGAGAGTGTGTGAGTGTGTGTGAGTGTGTGACTGTGTGTGTGTGTGTGTGTGTGTGATTATGTGTGTGTGTGAGTGTGTGAGTGTGTGTGAGTGTGTGACTGTGTGTGTGTGTGTGATTATGTGAGTGTGTGTGTGTGTGATTATGTGTGTGTGAGTGTGTGATTATGTGAGTGAGTCTAACCGCAGTACTGAATCTGCAGCAGGCCTGATTTGAGAATTCTGCGGTTTGGGATAAACAGAGACGTGAATCGCATTCACAAAACGTTGTCCTGATCGATCATGTGTCACGAGCATCTTCAGTGTGTTCACCACAGGCCTGGGAAGCTGGACGACTTCAGCTTGTGTTTGACTTGCGGAAGTGTTTCTATTTCAGGGGCTCTCAAACTGCCCCCGTGTTCACTGGCTTTCCTTCCAAACGCAGTCGCAGAGTTTGCAACCACTAAATTGTAACGAGCTGTTAATGGCTCTCTTAATTAGACACTTTTAATGTCCACTGAGGGATGAATTACACTCTAAAGCCACATTATAGTATTAATATATTATAGTATAAATAGCTGCATCCCATGAAGAATAAATATCCAATATTCACATCCCAGGGCTTAATCAGCCAGATCAACACCTTTTTTTCCATTTCTGTTGCAAAGGTTCCTCTTTAGAAAGAGGTTACATTGGCGCAGTAATGAGGATGATTACAGAATCGTCGATCAATACGCCGCAATTTCCCACAGAAACGATTCGCTATTTGTTTAAGCCTTGTGATTTTAACTTCAAAAAAACGACCTATTTTTATTTTTTTTTTTTGGCAACACGGTTCACAGCCCCCGTTCCCGAATCTGTCTGATAAATTCATTTTGTTTTGTTTCTTTCTTCTCTGCTGGAGAGCTGAAATACGGTTATTGAAACATGTTTTCTCCTTCGACCGTACTGCAAGTCGTTCAGTAGAAAATTACCCGCCCTTTGTCGCTGAAGGCTGATGTGTGGGAGAGGAGCGCGGGAATGCGCGCGATCATTGCCTCGCCGTAACCTCACCGAAATGATCCTTATCCGTTGGTGTGGATAAATATGCGATCGATCGATCAATCGGTTCTGTGCCTGAGCTGTAACATAGCGGCCGTCCGGCCCGCACGATGTGTTGCCTTTGTTTCGGGTCTAAAGGCGACCGAGCTAACCCCAATTACTGAGACTGCAGAGTCCATGCCCACGCTCGCACAGTGAGTGAGTTTGAAAAATATTGTTTATTATGGTCTGTTTTGGCTCAGGGACCGTAGGTGCAAAGGTGTTGTTTTTCCTGATTTAAGTTGCCGTATTGGTTCAGTGGTTTTACTTGCTGGGTTTTCACCCGACTCCACTCCACGTTTAACAGCTGGGGCCCTGGGGGTGGGGTGTCTGGCCTGGAACGGGGCTCTGGCCTTTCCTTTAACGCTGTTTTCTCCCTTTCAAGGGAGAAGAGTGAAAGAGGGAGAGAGAGAGTTTTCTCCTTTCAAAGGAGAATGAGAGATAGAAACAGAGGGAGGGAGAGAG
>JAINUG010000346.1:557500-575000 GCA_029706075.1 Aldrovandia affinis | reverse complement strand
TGTGTGCAGCCGTTTGCTTTATTGATGTTGATGGACTTGATGTGTGTCACTGTGTGTGTGTGTGTGGCTCCTGTGTTTGATTGTTGATGGACTTGATGATCACTTGTGTGCACAGTGGCTCCTGTGTTTGTTTGTTCGCCCGGCGATCGGACGGTCTGCGTGATGCGCGATCTGAGACGGGTGTGCGTGTCGCGGGACCGAGGTTTTAGGGACAGGGTGCGCAGTGTGGAGGGTGACTGCGATGGCCCTGAGAGAGAGGAGGGGGAGAGGGAGGAGGGAGAGGGAGAGGGAGGGAGGGAGACAGAGGGAGAGAGAGAGGGAGAGACAGAGACAGAGGGAGAGAGCTGGGAGTGATTGAAAGAGAAGAGAGAGGGGAGGGAGGGAGGGAGGGAGGGGGAGGGAGGGAGGGAGGGGGGAGGGAGGGGGAGGGAGGGAGGGAGGGGGAGGGAGGGAGGGAGAGAGAGAGAGGGGGAGGGAGGGAGGGAGAAAGAGGGAGAGAGTGACAGAGGGAGAGAGAGAGGGAGAGAGAAGGGGGGGAGAGAGAGAAAGAGGGAGGGAGGGAGGGAGTGAAAGGAGAGAGTGACAGAGGGAGAGAGAGAGGGAGAGAGAAGGGGGGGAGAGAAAGAGAGAGGGAGGGAGGGAGAGGGAGTGAGAGTGACAGAGGGAGAGAGAGAGGGAGAGACAGAGACAGAGACAGAGGGAGAGAGCTGGGAGTGATTGAAAGAGAGAGAGGGAGGGAGGGAGGGAGGGAGGGAGGGAGGGAGGAAGGAAGAGAAAGAGGGAGGGAGGGAGAGTGACAGTGACAGAGACAGAGACAGAGGGAGAGCAGGGAGTGATTGAAAGAGAGAGAGAGAAATTGACATTTTAGCCATTTTATCCAGTGTCTCACACAGCTTACAGAATTTACATACAATCCATTTTGCTGAAGTAATTCAGGTTAAGTACCTTTAGCTCAAGGGTAGAATGGCAGTGCCCCCACCTGGGAATCAAACCTGCAATCTCTGAGTTACAACACGCTTTAGTGCTCTGGGCTTTTGTGTGTCCGACGCTGTTGGTGAACGCACATCGATCGCTGTACGCAAATTATCGTGATTATCATGATGGTGGAACAAAGTGCTCTTTCATCCAGCCTCTCTTCTCATGGCAAGATATTTTTTATTAAACCAAATAAAGGACGATATTCATGCCCAGAAGAGGCCCTGCAGAGTATCGGTCAGCTACGCAAATCTGCGGCTTCCGTTAAAACCACTTCTGTAGTCATGATGCAGAAGTCGTGGAATTTAGACCTGAGCCAATCAAAGAGCATGCATCACGCATTCCTCACACAAGTGCCAGCGACTCTCTCTGGCGCTGACAGGAAGTATTGGCTGTTGAAACACCGAAAGCTGTGTGTGAACCCCCCTCACAGGAAAACGCTGCCTCGTCTCAGCACAATGGACTTGGAGAAATGTGTCTTTTAAGGTCTCTGTTCAACGTCACAATGTAAAGACGCATCCTTGTTTAACGGTCCAGGAACTGAACATGTAGGAACCATAAACGTATTTTTAAGCATCGTGATCATGGCACTGTTGATCAGGTTTGGGGATAGCTATCTCTGAAATGCTGAGAGATCTGAGCCCTGGCCGATATTTGCTCGGCTCTTTGCCATGAAAATGTTTTTTTCTGGTTGAATTTGGCAGGCCGTATCCTCCGTTATTAATAGCCTTCATATTTGTATTTCAGGAAGGTTTCTGATCTACCGAGGCAGGAGGGAAGAAAGCCTGACCTTGTTGGTCTGTGAATTTACCCTTCCCACTCGTGGAGTTGGGCATTGGAGCCTCTCTCAACGTGCCGGCCTCCGGTTTCTGCGCAGGATTCCTGTGTAGGGGCGGTGGATAGTGTAGCCGTCTAACGCACCGTATCTTGGCTGGTCCGATATGGAGTGCGGTGCGCTGCCTGTCAGGGACGCGGTTCAAAACCCGTCTCTACCCTGGTCGTCAGCCCCAATCGGGGTCGGCGTTTGCCGTGAAGCAAACCAATGGGGACGAATTCCATCTTGAAGGAAGCAGAGTTCGCTGCCCTCAGAGAATTATCTTGCCTCGTAGAGACGAGCGGCGGACCCGTGTGGGGAGGGCAAATCTAAATAGATAGAGGGTGTAATTGGCTACTAAATTGGGGAAAAAAACTGGAAAGTTGGAGAGAAAAAAGAAAAGAAGTGTGTAGTTGGCAGTTTGTGTTGCAGAACATTTTGGTGAAGATGGGGGGGCGAGTGTCTTGTTTTGTTGCCATGACACTTTTTTATCCTCATGTGCACACGAGACCCGCTCTCCAACGTCATGACAACGTGATGTGTGAGAGTGAGAGAGAGAGAGAGTGTGTGTGTGTGTGTGTGTGTGTGTGTGTGTGTGTGTGTGAGAGTGTATGCAGTGTGTATGTGTCTGTGTGTGTATGTATGTAGCGTGTGTGTGTGTGTGTGTGTGTGTGTGTGTGTGTGTGTGTGAGTGAGTGTGTATGCAGTGTGTATGTGTCTGTGTGTGTATGTGTGTATGTGTGTGTGTGTGTGTGTGTGTGTGTGTGTGCGCCTGTGTGCCTCTGTGTGTCTGTGTGTGTGTGTGTGTGTGTGTGTGTGTGTGTGTGTGTGTGTGTGTGTGTGTGTGTGTGTGTGTGTGTGTGTGTGTGTGTGTGTGAGTGAGTGAGTCAGCAGCTCTCAGCTGTTATGGGCACACACTTGGCCTGCAGTTACAGAAAAGGTGGTTTGAGTCAAAATGAGCTAACTGCAGCGGAGGAGCAGAAGGTAAGTATAGATTTGTTTTGCTCTGGACTAAGTGCCCTGTAATCACCTCGTAATAGGGCCGTGTCAGGCTGAGCAGCCCAACACAGTCATTACACATTTTCATAAACGCAGGAAGTCAAACTAATTGTTTAACCCGAGGGTCCCCCAGGGGCCCGTTCTGTGGCCTCAGAGCGAGAGCGGTTCCACTCAGCAGGGTGATTACACACACGGCCCTCACTGAAGAGGGAACTGACCCCCCCCAGCTCAAACCCGGCTTGTGTAACTGGGGGGGGGGGGGAGTTATGCTGCTTCAGGATGTTGGACCCTGACCAGTGGACCTGAGTCCCGGGCGTCTGTTTCAGGGGACAGGGGGGACGTGGGGGGGTTCTGTCCCCCCAATGTTGAAAGTGCATTAAATTGTCTCCCTGAATTTCTTGTTCATTCCTAAAAAGTTACATTTACATTTTAGCCATTTAGCAGACGCTCTTATCCAGAGCGACGTACACAGTTTGCATTCCTTTACATACAATCCATTTATACAGCTGGATATTTTACTGAAGCAATCCAGGTTAAGTACCTTTAGCTCAAGGGTACAACAGCAGTGCCCCCACCTGGGAATTGAACCTGCAACCTCTAAGTTACAAGCCCAGCTCCCTAACCACTACACTACACTGCCAGTTAAGAATTTTTCTCTGCACTGCAAAAGGGGCAAAGGTCTGGATTCTTAAAAAATAAATAAAATAAAAATAATTTTTAAAGATTTTTCTCCCAATTGAGTAGCCAATTACATCCTCTGTTTTCATGTCAACCCCCTCGTATTGAGAGCTCCCTGCTGTAGCCCTGAGACCGGCAGTGACAAAGGCGAAGTATCGCCCCCTCCAAACCGGCACTCGCCAAGCCGTCGACTGTAACTCCGGTACTCAGAGCCACTCCTATACGCAGCGGTCTCATATCGGCTTCCTTCCCCCCTCCCTGGGGTGGACAGCCAATTGCCGCCCCCTAGTGGCGCTCCCGGCCAGAGCCAACTGGAGCAACCTGGTGAAATTGAACCCCAGTCGCAGTGGCCAGCGTTGTACTGCTAGTGCCTCTGTAATGCTGTAAGTCATACAGCCAGACATCTGGTTTAAGTTCCAGTCTGTGTGTTATAAGTGCAGGGCTTGGTACACTATTCCCAGGTGACGAGACTATTGGTCCCAAGGCAGCTGTTTAACATGGCCGTCCTGGGGGCTATATTTCTTTTACAAGACTCACCTTTGACCTGTCTGGTGTAGTGAGCCCTGCGAGAGACTCGAGGTCCCCCGCTGGCATAGCATTCTGTGTCACTGAAGAACACTGGTCTGCCTCCACTGCCCCCTAGGCCGCAGGAGGGGAATTGCACATAGATTCAGCTAAATACAGTAGATCAAATTACGAATAGTTTCACGTACTAGAGGAAAAATACAAAAACATATGATTGAAATAATAAATTATGGGATATTATCTGGCCCCGCGAGGATCCGTTTAGATCCAGAATAGCCGTTGAAATCAGTTTGTTGTTCAGTATTATGTCCGTCTTTGGGATGATATCATTCTGGCCCTAAAAATAAGCTACGATCACAGTTTTTTACTTTACTTCTCGGATGTGGTTTAAGCTCTGACTCTGGCACTGTAGTCCTGTAGAGGTTTTATTACGGATCAACTCACAGTTTTTATTTTGCCCTTCTTTCTCTGCCAGAGGAATTTAGGGGATCTTAGTTGTGTGGTTTCCTGCACTGATTGCTTTATTGCTGCCTTTGAATTGTGGCTACAGATTTACCTACAGGGTCCTAGTTTAACTATGTGGTTGCTCCTAGCACCTGGAACTGTACTTCCCACTAGGGTGGCTTTCAGCTAAACTGTTCTTGACTACGGTTTAACACTTTGTTGTACGTCGCTCTGGATAAGAGCGTCTGCCAAATGCCTGTAATATAATATAATGTAATGTCTCATCTAGAAATAAGCAGTGCTGTCTAATCCAGTGCTGTTGTCTCATTATAAGTCTGTGTTCTCTGTAATGAAGTAGTGGCAGATATCCCCCCACTGTTTCTTCCTGTCATGTTTGTGGGAGCACCTTGTGGCATATTTGTGTTGTGAAGGGAATCGGAGATGGTTTTAATTTCCTTTTACTTTAATAAAATAAAAATAAAATTGTTTCTGATTCTTTCCCGTTTTTCTCCCGATTCAGTGCCCAATTATACCCTCTATTTATTTTGTTTAACCCTCCCACCCCTATGAACTCGCCACCCATCTCTACAGGGCAAGCTGGTTCCCACGAGACGGAACCTCATTCCCGGAGACACCCTCCCCGGTTCTCGGCCAAGCTCGGCTCGAACCACGGCTGCATAGGCAGCTCGCACTCGCAAAAGCTCCGCTATCCAAGAACCCATTTCCCTTATACTGTTAATGGGAAGATATTGACTGCCGAGAACCTAACCAGAACCTCGTAGCTTGTGATCCCGCAATCGACTGAGATCAAACAAATTCCCTTGGCCGTAAACTGCGCTCCTTAACCCTGAGTAAAATACCAGGTGGTCCTGTTCGAAACCCCAATTTCATTACGCCTTTGAAAACTGTCCGTTGATTACACCGCTTTGCACCTTCACTGGCGGAGCCTCAGGCTAATTATTTGGGTTACGCCGTGGAAAATCACTGTCAAGTCGGTTATACTATCGTGCCCCCCTTTGTGGATTTTTTTGGTCAAATCAGTTGTGCAATAGTCAATTTTGGTGAGTTGTTTCTGTACAATTTACTTATATATTTAGGTAACATTAATAAACAAAGGAGACAACTACAGTATGTAACTAGTAAACCTAATTTTTAATTCCAGTGGATCATAATGATATAGTGTTATACAAATATTTTTTAGTGAAATGTAGTGATAAGCGCTACAGGACCTCATCAGGGTAAGGCACGTTAGCTAGCTAGCTTGTTAGCTTCACAATCGCGGGTGACGTTAAGTCCGTTTTTCACTAAAATAACATGACATGGACTTGTTCATGAATATGTTACATTTGAATCAACAGTATTATGGCGTTTATACCGTTTGTTTAACCCACCTGAATGAATGAGAATAACGGACAAGGTTTTTGAGTTACCTTTGTGGAGCGGATAAAATCACATAAAATGACTAAACGTAGGCTATTTCAGATTAAAAATGTGGCTAGAAGCCAAGGTATGGCCAGTGCCATACCAAAACGACGCCCCTGCTATCGTGTAAAGTGGGTCGGTGGGAGAAACGGGATGTTTTTTCCCCTTGCTGTTTGCTGACTAGCGCTGCTCTGTAGAAACGATGGGTCTCGTCCCGCAAACGAACGGATGTTTTTGGCGAACGCGGGTAACCGAATCGCGATTGGAGCCGTTCATTCGGCTTTCTACTGTGGTTCTCTGTGGCCCAGTTGGTAGAGCACAACGTTGGCAACGCTTAGGTTGTGGGTTCAATCCCCACTGGGGCCACATATACTGAAAATGTATGCATTCACTACTGTAAGTCGCTTTGGATAAAAGCGTCTGCTAAATGGCGAATATTATATTACTTCTCCCTGAAGCTGTCCCAGTGTCTGACCTGCACATCCGGCGTGTTTTTCACCTATTCGCGCTCGATCAATGTGATGGATCGTGTACCGACTGGGAACACGAGAAGGGCAGGGAGAGATCTCTGTTCACCATCGTGCACTGCCACCGACTGCGCTCAGCAAGAGCCCCGCGTTATGTGCGTGTATAAGGCTATGTTTACACCGTCGCATAAAAGTGACCCAATTCAGATGTTTTGCTCACATTTCGCACATATCAGATATGCATCATGAACGTGTAAACAGGAAAAAAGCACATGGAATCAGATATTTTCAGATCCGTTGTGGGCCACATTCATATGAGGAAATAAATGAGATAGGAATCTGATATCTGCCAATGCGACTGTCATCCAAACGCACAGACCGTAATTTCCCTGTCACTTCGATTCGCACTCCATTCCAAATGCGACACTCTTATACTTTTTCCACATTTGAATGACGTGTAACATTTCATGTGCACAGCCAGAAGTGACAGATTAATTCGTTGCGGACCTCTAAAGATGCTTCAGAATGCAATAGCTCGAATGATTATTTCTGTGTCGTTTGCGTCCATTGCAGATGGTGATATGGTTGTTGTTTACTTCCGTATCGGTAACCAAACCCTCGTGTACGCATGCGTGTAAACCGTGGAAACACAGGTATCGGATATGGGTCACTTTTAAAACTAGATGTAAACAGGGCGGTCAAAACAATCAGATATAGGCAAAAAAATCGGAACTGGGCATCAAGGCCTGCAGTGTAAACGTAGCCTAAGACAGCGTATTTACATACGCCAAATAAACTATTTCAACTAACGTTACCATTTCAAATACACATATCGCTTTTATGTCATAGGAAGCACATCATTTATGACGTCTGCAAAGAACCCCAAAACCATATCTTCCTGATGTGAACACGTGCGTTTAATCTTCCGTTCATAAAAAAACGCCAGAAAAACTGTAAATACTCCTGAAGGAAGACCTGAATGTGGGCCGTTTGTTCACAACACCTGGTGGTTCTGTGTGTCTCAGTAGGTAGAGCGTGGTTCTGTGTGTCTCAGTAGGTAGAGCGTGGTTCTGTGTGTCTCAGTAGGTAGAGCGTGGTTCTGTGTGGCTCAGTAGGTAGAGCGTGGTTCTGTGTGTCTCAGTAGGTAGAGCATGGTTCTGTGTGTCTCAGTAGGTAGAGCGTGGTTCTGTGTGTCTCAGTAGGTAGAGCGTGGTTCTGTGTGTCTCAGTAGGTAGAGCGTGGTTCTGTGTGGCTTAGTAGGTAGAGCGTGGTTCTGTGTGGCTCAGTAGGTAGAGCATGGTTCTGTGTGTCTCAGTAGGTAGAGCGTGGTTCTGTGTGTCTCAGTAGGTAGAGCGTGGTTCTGTGTGGCTTAGTAGGTAGAGCGTGGTTCTGTGTGTCTCAGTAGGTAGAGCGTGGTTCTGTGTGTCTCAGTAGGTAGAGCGTGGTTCTGTGTGTCTCAGTAGGTAGAGCATGGCGCTGACAACGCTTAGGTTGTGGGTTCGATTCCCACTGGGACCACATATACAGGAAAATGTATGTATTCACTACTGTAAGTGGCTTTAGATAAAAAGCATCTGCTAAATGGCGTATATTATTGTATTATATAATATTATTATTACATTATACCTCCCTGTTCCCGCCTCTGCAAACGGCCGGCCGATCACTGCTCTACGTTTGATTCATTTGTCTTTAGTTTAAGGTTCACAAGAGCAAAAAAACAAAAACGGCGGTATCTGAAAATGAAATATGGGGAACACGTTTTTTTATGTGGAGGAATTAAGGCAGGTCAGTGACCCGTAGCGCACAGGGGGTGATTTATTAATCCTCGCGAATATCGACGTTGTCATGGCGACGTAAAGGGGCGGCGCAATGCGTTCAAGGGGAGACACACACACACACTCACACACACTCACACACACACACACACACACACACACACACACACACACTCACACACTCACACACTCACACACACACACACACTCACACTCACACACACACTCACACACACACTCACACACACACACACACACACACACACACACACACACACACACACACACACACACACTCACACACTCACACACACACACACACACACACACACACACACACACACACACACACACACACACACACACACACACACACACACACACTCACACACACACTCACACACTCACACACACACACACACACACACTCACACTCACACTCACACACTCACACGCACACACACACTCACACACACACGCTCACACGCTCACACACACACACACACACACACACACTCACACACACACACACGCGTGCCGCGAGATCCCCGCATTGCACTCTGGGAGTTCCCGGAACTGGCAGCGTGGAGAAGGTGGGCGTACACGCCTCACTGTCTGTCTGTCTGTCTGTCTGTCTGTCTGTCTGTCTGTCTGTCTGTCTGCAGCCTGATGGTTTCCCTGCTTCATGCCGACGCACACCTGGAAAAGTCGGATGGCGTGTCAAATATATTTTTAAATATTATGTATGTAAGCGTGGCGTTGGCAGCGCTTAGGTTGTGGGTTCGATTCCCACTGGGACCACATGTGCTGAAAAATGTATGCACTCACTACTGTAAGTCGCTTTGCATATAATATTACCAGACAAATAGTTATCAAAAAACAAATAGATTTTGAATATTCCACATCTCTCTCATGGAGAAATGGAAATTATTGTGTGGACAGGTGAACAAGATTTTCCGTCTTCTGATGAGACGTTAAACCCGAGGCCCTGACTCACTGGCCCTGACTCCCCACAAAAACTCACTCTCCACTGTGCTAATCATCCCCTGATTCTGATTGGCTAACCCCACCTAATCATCCCCTGTCCTGGTCACATCCCCCTAAATTCCCTGCATCCGATTGGCCAATCCCACAATCATCCCCCTACATCTGATTGGTTGCACAATCCCACCTAATCATCCCCTGCATCTGATTGGCTGCACAATCCCACCTAATCATCCCCTGATTCTGATTGGCTACACAATCCCACCTAGCGTCTGCTAAATGGCGTCCGCTGGAGGCCTGTTGGGGGTGTAAACAAACGCAGCGCATTGATTCTTCGGCTCATCGGCCCACGCAGACCCCTCCTGTGGGGGCAGGGGGTTCGAGCCCCTGACGCTCACCTGACCCGCGCATCATTGATCCCCCGGTCTGTTATTGCCGTGGGCGGGGCTTAACGAAAATCGACATCGCCCACCCTCTGCTGTGCCACATTGGATCAATTCCCAAGTCCCCCCCCCTCAACACAGAAACTCTGTATGACCGCAGTCAGTCTGAGGAATATATAATATATGCCATTCAGCAGACGCTTTTATCCAAAGTGACTTACAGGAGTGAATGCATACATTTTTCACTGTGTATGTGGTCCCAGTGGGGATTGAACCCACAAACCTAAGCGTTGTTGATGCCATGCTCTACCTACTGAGACACACAGAACCATGCTGTACCTACTGAGTCCACACAGAACCACGCTCTACCTACTGAGCCACACAGAACCACGCTCTACCTACTGAGCCACACAGAACCACGCTCTACCTACTGAGCCACACAGAACCACACTCTACCTACTGAGCCACACAGAACCATGCCCTTGTTAGGCCACACTTGGAAAATTGTGTGCAGTTCTGGGGACCGCACTACAAAAAAGATATAGATGCGCTGGAAAAGGTCCAAAGACGGGCAACCAGACTGATTCCAGGCATAAAAGACAAGTGTTATGAGGAAAGGCTAGAGATGCTTGGACTGTTCAAGCTTAGTAAAAGGAGACTTGGGGGAGATTTGATTGAGGCTTTTAAATTTATTAAAGGAATTAACAAAGTGAATTACAGGAAATTATTCAAGTTGAGTTCGGTTAGCAGAACGAGGGGGCATAAATGGAAACTGACAAAGGGTAAATTTCACACGGACACTAGGAAATATTTTTTCACACAGAGAGTGATCAATGCGTGGAATAGCTTGCCTGGACATGTAGTGGAGGCTGAGACACTAGGGGTATTCAAGGCCAGGCTCGATCCAGTGTTAGACACTAGCCTTTGGGTAAACTAAGCATTGTGAGCAGATTAGTGGTAGGAATGGACGAGCAGTGTTGGGCTGAATGGCCTGTTCTCGTCTTCCCCTTATGTTATGTTATGTTATAACCACACTCTACCTACTGAGCCACACAGAACCACGCTCTACCTACTGAGCCACACAGAACCACACTTTACCTACTGAGCCACACAGAACCACACTCTACCTACTGAGCCACACAGAACCACGCTCTACCTACTGAGCCACACAGAACCACACTCTACCTACTGAGACACACAGAACCACCCTCTACCTACTGAGCCACACAGAACCACGCTCTACCTACTGAGCCACACAGAACCACGCTCTACCTACTGAGACACACAGAACCACAGGTAGTTTTATTGAAACTGAGGTTCTCATCCCTTTTTAGAGAATGGGTAGACCATTGACTAACATCTACTTTACAGAAGACAAGTGAGTATTTTGAGAATAGTACAATATTTTCACAATTGTACAATGTGCTGTTTTGTGATTTAACACAATTTGTAAAAACATATAAATATCGGATGTTGATGAAACTGTATGGACCGCATAATTCCTAGGTGATGGATTTATTTATTTAGATTATTGTAGACGTTTGTCAGGCAGTTTACGATGAACTGCATTCTCACTTGAGTTTGGTTGGGGTGCGGTGGGGTGGGGTGGTAATGGTCGATGACCTAAATATAAAGACCGTTTCACAGAATCAGCATCAGTTTCTCTGCCTCATTTTCCATTTTCGGTCTGCTTGCCCGAAGGCCGCTATGGACAAAGTTCTTGGCAGAAACGGGCACCTCCAGCCCGTGGCCTGAGTTCAGAGGGAAGAGCATATTTCTCTTGGGTCAGATCGAGTCAAACTTTGGTCCATTAAGACAAGCATGTGGTGCAGTTTGCTCTCTGGCCAAATGTACGTTTTTATAAAGTAATTTCTGCAGAGTGGGTGGAATATTTTTGGGTAAAAAACTGCAGGAAAGATTTTCCTGGATAGGCCATTAGGCAGGTTTTGTTCAGACGTCTCTTTGGGATGAAGCCAGTTCTCTTGGCCATTTTATTTTTTGGTTGTCATTTTATTTTTCCCGTTTTTCTCCCCAATTTGGTAGCCAATTATACCCTCTATTTTTTTTTCGATTAACCCTCCCCCACGAACTTGCCGCCCATCTCTACGGGGCAAGCTAATTCTCTGAGGCCGGCGATGATCCGCCTCCTTCAAGACGGAACTCACCGACCCCCTTTATGGAGACACCCTTACGTGCTTCACAGCGAGTTCATGCCGACCGCCCTCCCCCCTCCCTCCCGGCATTTGGAGCAGACGGCCAATCGGGGCTGATGACCAGGGCAGAGACTGGTTTTGAACTGTGTCCCTGATAGGCAGCCACACTCGTATAGGACCAGCCAAAATACGGGTGCGTTAGACCGCTACGCTATCCCCCGCCCCGAATCTAGTTCTAATAGCCGTGCGTTTGTCTCCCAAGGCCCAGGGAAAGAGGCTCATGCACAGACTTGCAGAAGAGACGCAGCGGACTTTAAACTTTAATGTTGCAATGATGTTTTTTTTTCATTTAGAATCCCAGGAAGTGTGGTTGTTTCATGGAAAAGATGCATTTTGCAAAACCGCAAGCTAACAGAGTTCCTCTGGATATTAAGGGTGTTAAATGTGAAGAAGGGATTAGAGGCTGGAGCAATAGGCTGTCAATGTTTTCAGCTGAATGCTGCCTGTGTGTGGCTTTCCCTTACTCACTACTATCTAGTCATCCTTGTAGCATATCTGTAAATGTTGTCATGCAAACCTATATTTTATATTTTATATTTTTTTAATTGTAATTTGTAATTTTTGTAAATTGTTTTATCCTTGTCTGTAACTTCATGCTGCTGCCTGTCTTCGCCAGGACCTCCTTGAAAAACAGATTGTTAATCTCAACGTGGCTATTCCTGGTTAAATAAAAATAAAAAAAATAAAATAAAATAACAGGATTCCTTTTGGATATTCTACGAGTTATATAACAGGACATGCAAAGGAAATATATTGGAAAGAAATAACCTTGAAATGCTTCACCACAGGATGAAGGTGATCACTGAGAATGGCTTTGTGTTTATTGGTGTTTACCTTGCCCTCTAAGGGGTTGAGTGGACCTAAACCAGGCCAGGAAAATGCACCCCACACTGTAACAGAGCCACCTTAATTTACTCAAGTGTCTCCTTTATTTGGCAGTTAGCTATATATTGATAACGTTGTTTTATTTCAGTAATGTAATCGGCTGCTAGCGAAACGCTCGAATAAAAAGCTCTTTCCAATCGTTTTGTTTTTGTTTTCATTTTTTGATGTTATGTTGGAACCGCGCAGCACAGCCCAACACAGGTGAATTCTGGGAAAACCGAGCAGAAAGGGACCTCACATCACTGTGTGTATCTTTCACTAGGGCTGTCACTTTAACCCAAAAAATAATATCCTGTTCAATATTCAGAGAAAACATTTATATTCATTGGAAATAGTTTTGAGTACTGCTCATGGAAAACCTGCAGAGTTGGACAGTTTCCCTCTCATTAGTGAGAAACCTGTTCATTATTTCCCACAAAATCATCTCCCTTTCCTTGTGCTAGTTTGCGATCAAAAATTGGCTTCGGTCCAAATACGAGTTCTGTATAACTACAAAACCACATCACTATTGACTTTTCTAACTGTTTTGACTAAACACTCATTTTAGCGTACTTTAAAGTGACACCTGTCTAATTTGACAGAGCGGATAATCTTTCCCACGGCAGAATTTGTTTGTGCAAAGTGCAAACTACGAAGACAAACATAAAACCATCATAAACATGACATCTCAGCAGAGAACAGGGTAGGCTACTGTTCAGAATGCCCGTTGCATTACTGGTCATTTGCGTCTCCATTTGGTGAGCTTATAAGCCCGCTGTTTTATTATGTATATGAAAAGAAAAAAAAAAAGATAATTGAAAAAATGTTGAATCTCCCCGTTGATCTTTGAAAACCTGGTATTGGAATGCAGATTTCGAAATTTGATTTCTATTCATGTATTCTATTCATTCAACTCAGTCATTGAAAAAATAGATATATGAGGTTTTTTAAATTTATATTTTTTTAAACAACGCTTACACTATGTAATATAACATTCGTGCCAAGTAAAATATGCGAGATGTTTTGCTTGGGGCTAGGGCAGGAGTCGATGCATGTCTACAAGCACAAAAAATAAAACGTGCAATTCCAGTACCCTGAGGAAGATTCTGTGGGCTTAATTTGCGGGTCTTAATTTGACTGAATCTCTGCACATTCAAACTCAGCGTATCGATGCTGGACTGGGCCTCCAGGCCACATGCTTGGTGCAGACCACAGGATGTGAGGTCAGAGGACCGTGACCACACAGGAAGTCCGTTTTGAATGGAGTCCGCTGAGTCGTGAACAATCTCTTTGATGGCCACATATTTGGTTGTGTATTTGTGTTGTTGTGTCTCGTCTGGCCCTGGTAATTATCTGACCCTGACATACAAAATATTTAAATTTAACTATGTTGAGTATGAATAAGCGAGTACAGAAATGTGTGTGTGTGTGTGTGTGTGTGTGTGTGTGTGTGTGTGTGTGTGTGTGTGTGGGGGGGACGACTCTTTGTGTTCCAATATGTTGTTTGTTTTTGATTTACATTGTAATCGAATGTCGTCTTCTTTTTTTGTTTAGGCCCGGAATGTCACCACAGGTGAACTGGCGGCCATTAAGGTCATCAAGCTGGAACCAGGTAAGCGCTCTCCTAAGCTTCTCCAAACTGCGCCGGTGTCTCCCGTCTCCCGTCTCCCATGGTGACAGACCATTTTTTCGGTGGACTTTGCCGTCCTGCTCTCGTTGAGAATAGCGACGCCCGGCTCAATCTTCGCCGTTGTGAGATCACCGATCCCAACGCAGCGCCACAGAACGACCGGCGCAGACGAGGAATTGTGTGTGGGAGAGAAACGTCCGTCCCTGTCAACCAGTAAACCCTCCGGCTGCTTCTGTTTCTGTAAACCTGACCCCTGACCCCTGACCCCTGACCCCTGAACCCTGAACCCTGACCAGTCCTCACGAGAGAGAAGAAGAAAGTCTTCTTTCCACAGTAGCGCTATAAAAATATGTACCATCTAATCTTCACACGTTTTTGCGATGACTCGCTCAGCAGGCTCCCGATGTTGACGATGTACGCTGTAAGGCCTTTAGGTCATGCCTCCAGGTGAGCCACATATTACTCGTTCAAACGGCACCGCCGCTAATTGGTGCTTCTTCCCCCGCATCGCTCGTGTGCAGAAGACGTTGTGCTAAATCGCCCCGCGGTGCTTGTTAGCCCGTTTCTAAGGGCAACGCTGACGTACGTTTTAAATGTGACTGTTTTTAAACGAAGGTCTTCAAAGGTGCGTGCCGTTTGAAATGCTTTTCGTCATTCTGCGGTCGCTTCAATCGATGAGTCAATCGATCAAAATGTTTGGTTTTTTTTGGTTTGTTTTTTAAAAGGATTTTATCCCATTTTCTCCCACTTTAGTAGCCAATTACACCATTTGTGAACTCATATCGGCTTCCCTCCCCCCTCCCTGGGACGGACAGCCAATTGCCGCCCCCCTAGTGGCACTCCCGGCCAGAGCCGACTCTGGTGCGGCTGGTGGAATCAAACCCCGGTCACCGTGGCCAGTGTCGAACGTTGTAACCGCTAGATCAAAATGTATTTGTGTAGTGCATCACAATACTCTTTACAGCGCCGGCCTGAACCCCCACAAAGGCAGGCCTGGGGCAACAGTGGAAAAACTCTCCAGGTGGAACAAATGAGAAGAATTTCTATGAGTTCAGTCTGTCCACTCAGGCCGGAAAACCAGTTGAGGACAGTCGCCTGACTCAGATTCACATTCAGGACTTTTAACTGGAGTGTTGGAAACTCTCTTTAAAACAAATTCCACATTAAATGCCTTCCTTGTAAAATGCCACTGGTTAATTGGCTACGTTTCATTCCACTAAACCGCGACACAGTTTGTTTTCCACAACAACAGCAACCATAAAAATAAAAATAAATTCCAGATCTCCAGGAATGTGTACCGGCAGCCATTTTGCCTTGTTTACAGGAGTTTGGTGTGAAACTCTGTGGCCACAGACATCCTGACAGGGAACGAGTTTCATCATAAACCTTACAGCACTATGAGCCTGACCAGGCTGCTCATAACCTTACAGTACTATGAGTCTGACCAGGCTGCTCATAACCTTACAGTACTATGAGCCTGACCAGACTGCTCATAACCTTACAGTACTATGAGCCTGACCAGGCTGCTCATAACCTTACAGTACTATGAGCCTGACCAGGCTGCTCATAACCTTACAGCACTATGAGCCTGACCAGGCTGCTCATAACCTTACAGTACTATGAGTCTGACCAGGCTGCTCATAACCTTACAGCACTATGAGCCTGACCAGGCTGCTCATAACCTTACAGTACTATGAGTCTGACCAGGCTGCTCATAACCTTACAGCACTATGAGCCTGACGAGGTTGACACTGTGATGTGTCCAGGGATGCCATAAGCCAGAGACTCATCATTGGCCACCTTGTGAAATTACAGGCAGAAACTAGCAGTAAGTGCTCACACGAGACCCCCACCACAGAAGAAGAGGCCAGCAGCGATGCATTCCCTCACTTCCTGTGCCTCACTTCCTGTGCCCACTCGACCTTCTGGCTGCTGAGATGTCTGTTGGATTTAGTTTCAGTTCCTGGCATACTGATCCTGACAGTCAGGAGATAAGAAGTGTTTTTATCGGGTGTCTGAAACGGAAAGGGCAAGCTAAAGAGTGTCAGCACACAAGTGACACCTGCCCCCTCTCCCTCCCCCTCCCTCCCTCTCTCTCTCTCTCTCTCTCCTCTGCCTCCTGCCCCTCTCTCTCTCCTCTCTCTCTCTCTCTCCCCTCTCTCCCTCTGCCTCCCCCTGCCCCCTGCACCCTCTCCCTTCCCCCTCCCTCCCTCCCTCCCTCCCTCTCTCTCTCTCTCCATATCCCTCCCTTCTCTCTCTCTCCCTCTCTCTCTCTCTCTCCCTTTCTCTCTCTCTCTCTCTCTCTCCTCTCTCCCTGCCCATATCTCTCTCCTCTCTCTCTCTCCCTCTCCTTCTCCCTCCCCTCTCTCTGTTATTTTAATCAATACAATTAAAATAACATTTAAAAATAAATATTATTAAAATAATATATTTAAAAATAAATATTATTAAAATAATATATTTAAAAATAAATATTATTAAAATAATATTTATATAAAAAAATAATATAATAATATAAATATATATAAAATAAAATAGTTAATAATAGATCATAATTTTATTTTCCCTGCCAGTTGCAAAATGTTCTATATGCTCCAGTGGACAAAGGAAAAATCCTCAAAGTTTTATTAATATATGTATTTATATATTTACTTTTAAACACATGGCACTGGCAGTGCTTAGGTTGTGGGTTCGAGTCCCACTGGGACCACATGGGCAAAAATGTATGCATTCACTACTATAAGTCACTTTGCATATAATATTACCAGACAAATAGTTATCAAAAAACAAATAGATTTTGAATATTCCACATCTCTCTCATGGAGAAATGGAAATGATTGTGTGGACAGGTGAACAAGATTTTCCGTCTTCTGATGAGACGTTAAACCCGAGGCCCTGACTCACTGTGCTCATTAAAGATTAACCCTCCGTGTCCTGGTCACATCCCCACAAAAACTCGCTCTCCACATCTGCCCACCTAATCATCCCCCATCTGATTGGCATTTGATTGGCTACACAATCCCACCTAATCATCCCCCTGATTGGCATTTGATTGCTACACAGTCCCACCTAATCATCAATTTGATTGGCCCACCTAATCATCCCCCTACATTTGATTGGCTACACAATAATCATCCCCTACATTTGATTGGCTAATCCCATCCCCCCTACATTTGATTGGCTACACAATCCCCCCTACATTTGATTGGCTAATCATCATCCCTCCTACATTTGATTGGCTACACAATCAGTCACCCCCTACATTTGATTGGCTATCCCACCTAATCATCCCTCCTAGCCCACATTTTTTTTTTTCCCAGATAGTCA
>JAINUG010000346.1:540000-550000 GCA_029706075.1 Aldrovandia affinis | reverse complement strand
CCGTTGAGCAGCGTGACCGTTGAGTGACCGTTGGACAGTGTGACCGTTGAACAGAGTGACCGTTCGTTCAGCCTTGGTGCCGTTCACGACTCCGTGCGCTGGCGTTTGGGGGCCATTTTTATATTCCGCCATCAAAACATGGTACATTTTTAATGAGTGTTTACATGAGTTTACGTATTTAATTACGTATCCGGTTCCACGTCCTCTGATTAGAGCGGAGAGCCTCAGAAGGCGATCTCGTAGGGAGTGAATCGCCACGCCGTTTAGTCCTCTCCGTGAGAACTGAGACGCCCCTCGCGTCCATTGGGCTTAATTCGTACTGGGAGGCAGTGTAGTGTAGTGGTTAGGGAGCTGGGCTTGTGACTCAGAGGTTGCAGGTTCGATTCCCAGGTGGGGGCACTGCTGTTGTACCCTTGAGCTAAAGGTACTTAACCTGAACCGCTTCAGTAAAATATCCAGCTGTATAAATGGATTGTATGTAAAGAAACGTAAAGTGTGTAAGTCGCTCTGGATAAGAGCGTCTGCTAAATGCCTGTGTATCAATATTCCTCCTGTTTGGAGAAGCGAGCTTGCCGGAGATCAGAGGTGTCAGGCTTGACGAAAAGGGGCTTGGCCCATCCTCCTCCAATCAGAGGTCATCCTTCAGAGCTCCGGCCAATCAGATAAGGGAGCAGTGGTTTCTGCAGGGCCATCTGAGCGCGCTCAGTAGAGCCCGGTGCTGAAACACGCTGACCCGGCAGAGAGGGGCCCACTACACCGTCTCTATCGACGGCCTATAGGAGGGTTAGGGTTAGGTATCACTGGCCTATAGGGTTAGGGTTAGGTATCGACGGCCTATAGGAGGCCAAGGAGCGCCGGTGAGATCACCACCGTGGCGTGAAATGGATATCACAAGAGGGGGAGAGGGGATGCAATAAAAATGTACAGAGAGAGAGAGAGAGGGGAGGGAGAGGGGACAGAGAGAGAGAGAAAGAGGGAGAGGGGACAGAGGAGAGGGAGAGAGGGAGGAGGAGAGGGAGAGGGAGAGGGAGAGGGAGAGGGGACAGAGAGGGGAGGGAGAGAGAGAAATGGAGATTAGGGGAGATAGAGAGGAGAGGGAGAGAGAGAGAGGGAGAGGGGACAGAGAGGAGAGGGAGGGAGAGAGAAAGAGGGAGAGGGGACAGAGGAGAGAGGGGAGGGAGGAGATGGAGAGGGAGATAGAGAGGGAGAGGGACAGAGAGGAGAGGGAGGGAGATAAATGGAGGGACAGAGAGAGAGAGAAAGAGGGAGAGGGGACAGAGGAGAGGGAGAGATGGAGAGGGAGAGGGAGAGGGGACAGAGAGGGGAGGGAGAGAGATAAATGGAGATTGGGGGAGAGAGAGAGGGAGAGGGAGAGAGATCCTGGCTCGATGGCTGGTGGGTGTCGCCCTGGTGACATAACAGAGATGAGTCAGCGTTTCCTCCCGACCCCGCTGCGCTTGAGAAGCCAATCGATGAGACCCGCTCAGCCTCCGCGCTGCCGTGGCAACCGAGCAGCGGGCTCACGCTGGACCCCCGATGGGAGGGGGGGGGGGGACACGGGTTCAAGGCCGTGGCGGGACTCTGGGGTCGAGCTCCTGAGAGAGAGAGAGAGAGAGAGAGAGAGAGCACTGCACGCCCACCCTCAGTAGTGTGTGTGTGTGTGAGAGTGAGTGTGAGTGTGTCTGTGTGGAGTGTGTGTGTGTGTGTGTGTGTGGTGTGTGTGTCTGTGTGGAGAGCGTGAGTGTGTGGGGAAGGTGCCCTGCAGAGTTGTAATATAATAGGAAATAGAAATCAACCAGTTCCATATAAAAATAATGACATCAGCATGACATCACTGGGGTTGGGGTTATGAAGCTCTGCTCATTGCTGCCCGGTAACATGTTTAATTATATTTTATAGTTTGGGGTCTTTGCGGGAGTCATCCCTCCCTGTGCTTGCTGGTTGAGTTCTCTCTCCCCAATGTGTGCTGCTGCTGTGGCCTGGTCTCTCGCCCCGGAGAGACCTCTATCTCAGCGAGACTGCCCGGGTTCGATAAAGATGTGATGATGCTGCTGCCCCCCCTGCGGCTCTGCTCAGGTGTCCACCTGTCTGTCTGTCTGTCCGCAGGTGAGGACTTTGCGGTGGTGCAGCAGGAGATTGTCATGATGAAGGACTGCAAGCACTCCAACATCGTGGCGTACTTCGGCAGCTACCTCAGGTTTGGCCCTCCTTCCCTCCCCCTTCTCTACCTCCCTCCTTCTCTCCCTGTCTCCCTCTCTCCCTCTCTGTCTCCATCCCTCCCTCTCTCTTTCCCTCTCTCCCTCCTTCTCTCAGTTCAATTCAATTCAATTCAATTTCTCTCTTCTCCTTCTCTCTCTCTCTCTCTCTCCCTGTCTCTCTCCCTCTCTAACTCCCTCTCTCTCTCTCTCCTCCTCTCTCTCCCTCTCTCCCTGTCTCCCTGACTCCTCCCTCTCTCTCTCCCTCTCTCCATCCCTCCCTCTCTCCTTCCCTCTCTTTCTCCAGTTCGACCCAACCCTCCTCTTCCACCCCTCCCTCCCTCCCCCTCTACCTCAGGAGACCCACCTGTCTGTCTTTGCGCAGTGCCCCAGGCTTTGAGCCTGTCCTCTGCACTGTGTGTGTGTGTGTGTGTGTGTGTGTGTGTGTGTGTGTGTGTGTGTGAGAGAGAGAGAGAGAGAGAGAGAGAGAGAGAGTGTGTGAGTGAGAGAGAGAGAGAGAGAGAGAGAGAGTGTGTGTGAGAGAGAGAGAGAGAGAGAGTGTGTGTGTGTGTGTGTGTGTGTGAGAGAGAGAGAGAGTGTGTGTGAGAGATAGAGAGATAGAGAGAGCGAGAGAGAGAGTGTGTGTGTGAGTGAGTGAGCGAGCGAGCGTACGTCCTGTGCATGTCTCTGTAGCTGGCAGATGCTCCAAACCCACTCTTCTGATGACGGTTTAATCGAGGGAGAAAATGCTGAAATCAAATCAAGTCAAATGATGGTGAAATGCACAGATGGGAAGGAAGGATGAATCTTGTTTTGAATTAGAGAGTTGATTGGATGGAGAGTGGAGTGGGGGTGGGGTTATTAGGCACACTGTGAGTTGAAGTCTGAAAAATGTTCCCCATGTGGCGGTTTTGGGGCCGTTTTTCTTTGTCGTTTCAGGAGAGACAAGCTGTGGATCTGCATGGAGTATTGTGGGGGAGGCTCACTGCAGGACATCTACCATGGTGAGAGAGACCAGTGAGAGAGACCAGTGTGTGAGTGTGTGAGTGTGTGAGTGTGTGAGTGAGTGAGTGAGTGAGTGAGTGAGTGAGTGAGTGAGTGTGTGAGTGAGTGAGTTACTGCAAGGTGAGGAGGGGGAACACCTTGCAATAACCCCTTCCTCCCGCTGGTTGTATCCCATGGGGCTGGTTGTATCCCATGGGGCTGGTTGTATACCATGGGGCTCGTCACTGTAACAGGTCATTGCCTGGATGTGCCACTCGAGACCCCAATTATATTATTCTCGACCTTTTCCGAAAAACAAAACTTGACGAGAACAACCACACGTCCTATAGAGTTATGGTAAATATACACAATTATAAATGAACACTAATTTATTTATTTACTAATCTAATTGGATCTTATAAACACGTGGTTCTGTGTGGCTCAGTAGGTAGAGCATGCTGTGTGGCTCAGGCAGAGCGTGATTCTGTGGGTTGGTTCTGAGCAGGTCCCAATGCTGGGACCACCATACACTGAAAAATGTATGCATTCATTACTGTAAGACGCCTTGGATAAAAGCGTCTGCTAAACGGCGTATATATATTATATTATATTACGTGACACAAAGTCAGGGGTCTCTCTATGAGGGGACGGTGTGAACTCTCGCACGGATAAATAAATGCGGCGTTGTGTCTTCCTCTGAATTGCGAGCAGGCCGTTCCGTTCTCAGACTTGTTGATGCTGCGTTTCGTGTGGATCCAGGTGGCTCCCGCTGCCATGCCAGGGCCCTGAAATGTGTGAATGGCAATTAGCGCTCCAGCTCCATCTCCCATCTTGAGAGGGAGGCTTTCCCACAGCTCAGTGGGAGCGCACGGCTCTTCTGCCGGAGAGCCACCGGCCGTCCTGCCCCATCATGCATCTGTTGCTCTCGGGAAAGCGTCTCTGGGGGGGTGGTGCGACCGGTGAAGGCGCTTGTTCTACATGCAGGATGCCCGCGGCGCTTGGTGATTGGCTGTTCCGGGAGGGGGGGAGGAGTGAGGCTGGCATGGGCTCGTCGCACGCACAGAAAAGCATCTCTGTGTGTTTATCGGAGTCTCAATCGACGCCTTGGCGTCGTTCGCACTTGTCTTTGTCGTGTTCGCATAACTCGGTAGCTACTTGTAGGGCGGCAGTGTAGTGTAGTGGTTAGGGGGAGCTGGGCTTGTAACTCAGAGGTTGCAGGTTCAGTTCCCAGGTGGGGGCACTGCTGTTGTACCCTTGAGCTAAAGGTATTTAACCTGAATTGCTTCAGTAAAATATCCAGCTGTATAAATGGATTGTATGTAAAGAAATGTAAACTGTGTAAGTCGCACTGGATAAGAGCGTCTGATAAATGCCTGTAATGTAAATGTAAATGTCCTAGCATGAGGGACAGGCCTGTGTTCCATAGCTCAGTACCCATCAGTCATGGTCATCAGCTGGGGGAACGCGGGGGGGGCGCGCCTTCGGTTCTGTATCGACCCAGACTGCTGATTAAAAAGCGCTTGATCAATCGAGGGTGTAATTGGCCACTAAATTGGGAAGAAGAACAGGGAAGAAATCTGAAACAAAATGTCGAAAAAGAAGGATGCTGGAGTGTGTGACTGAAATGAAAACTCGCTGGCCCACTTTCTCAGCGCCAGTTCACGTCCAGTCCAGCGGGCTGCAGTGGCTCCGCCCCCCTCCACTAAGCCAGCCCCCGAGCAGCTTGTTGCTTTGGAAACGAAGCACTTAGGAGCTCTTTGTCTCTCACTTCGCTTTCCTCTTTTTTCCTTTTTTATAATTTTAGTTTTCTTACTCCTATAGTTCACTGCCGTAGTCCTGTGACCGGCAGTGACAAAGGCAAAGCGATGCCTCCTCCGAGACAACACTTGTCGTGCCATTGACTGTAATTCCGGCACCCCAGAACCACTTCTGTGCACAGCGAACTGTGTGTGTCGGCTTCCCTCCCCCCTGGGGCAGACAGCCAATCACCGCCACGATGGCACTTCCGGTCAGAGCCGACTCTGGCGCGACGGGCAATCGAACCCCAGGCGCTGTGGCCAGCGTCAGACATTTGAAACCACTAGACCAGGGGTGTCCAATCTTATCCGAGAAGGGCCAGTGTGGGTGCAGGCTTTTGTTCTAGCCCTGCACTAAACAACTGATTAAACTAATCAAGGTCTTGATTGTAGACCATGATTGGTGAATTAGTTGAATCAGGTGTTTTAGTGCTGGGCTAGAACAAAAGCTGTGGCCAGCTTCAGACGTTGAAACCACTAGACCATGCGGGAGGCCAACACTTCGCTTTTCTCTCTCCTTCTCTCCAGTGACTGGACCCCTGTCAGAATCACAGATCGCCTACGTTTCCAGGGAAACGCTTCAGGTACAACCCCCCCCCCCTCCTGCTCTCTGTCGCTGGTGATGTCACTCTCTGTTGGTCTCTGTTGTTATTACCCTGCCCGAAACCCGTGAGGGATTAACCGCCCTGTGGCATTTTGGGTATTTAAACTAACGATGCGTGAATATAGTCTGAACGGCGGAGCAGGGTAATCACCTGAGCACTCCGTTTGCTTCTAATTCCAGCGCAGGCGTTAATGTGCAGGGCGTGAGTCTGTCTGGAGACTTCTGTCTGTCACACATTCAGTGTTCGTTCTTATGACATCATCAGACCAGGCCTGATGCCATACAAAAGGTTTCTATAAATGTATAAATATAATGTCTGTTGTCATGGCCCTCTCTCCCAGGGTTTGTACTATCTCCACAACAAAGGGAAGATGCACAGAGACATCAAGGTAAGGTTGGAGTGCGCCCTGCGCCCTGTGCCCTGCGCCCTCACCAACGCACAATGCTCCCCACACACACACACACACACTATCTATCTCTGCTCCCCACACACACACACTCACACACTATCTATCTCTGCTCCCCACACACACACACACACACACACACACACACACACACACACACACACACACACTCTGCTCCACACCACACACACACACACACACACACACCACACCACACACACACACACACACACACACACACACACACACACACACACACACACACAATCTCTGCTCCATGTCCCTCACACACACACACACACACACACACACACACACACACACACACACACACACACTATCTCTGTGCACCTGACAGGGCATCTTCGTAACTTCACACACACAGTGTCCTGCTCGTTGTGATCTGTCTTTGTCTTTTCATACGAGAGCTGTTGTCCGTTTTATTTCCCCCGTTTGCAGTAGGGCTCTGATGCTCCATCTTCTTTATTCGTCTTACCTGCACGACTGATTATTTGATGACTATATGATATATAAAGTATATATATACTATATTATATATACTGTAGTGCCACTTGGGACACCTGTAGTCTTGACAAAACACACAAAAGGATTCTCAAAATCAAATCCAAATTCAATCCAGGTCCTCAGTAATCAATCCAAAAAGTAATCAATAAAAACGATTCTCTAACTCTTTCACTCACCATCGCATTTCCCGTCCGGTACTCAGCGTTTGGGGATATGGTGCATCTTTTATTTCTCTCAAGTTGGCTTCAGCTGCCGGCAGTTCCAATTGCTTGACTTGCTTCAGTTGGTGGCAATGAGGTGTGGGACTGAAGGCTGCTGGGAGCTGTAGTCCTGATGGCTCTAGTGGCTCACAAGTTAAAGGGCCAGGCAGCCATTTCCCTGTGTAGCCCCTTGAGATGCCACAATACTATATTATATATTATATCTACAACCGGTAGGAATAGTGAATGTGATGCTAAGGACATCAGACGGTAAAGCAGTCTATTCTGCCATGAACAGTAATGAACTGTTTCAGCTTCAGGACAGATGCCTGCAGATGAGTGAATATTTAGTTTTTATTTTATTTATTTGTGTTTTTGTTGAAATTCAAAGTATTTCTTTCTCCTGTGTTTGTGTGATGTGATGTGCTGTTCTTCTTCTCTCCTGAAGGGGGCAAACATCCTCTTGACCGACAATGGCTATGTGAAACTAGGTAAGGGCGTGTCAAGGGTTCTTTGAGTGGCTTTTATTGTCAGTATACATTTCTGCCACTCTCAGTCACGTGATGGTGTGCGGGCGACGCGATTGGTCCAGCGGTGTGACGCACTGGGCTCGTACTGCGCTCAGGTCAGTTGTCTGAAATGTGTCATGAAGGTGACCGACGCTGGAAAAACCTGCTGAACGCTTCACACCGACACAGGATCCACCGGCTCCTGTTTCACACGCGGTTCATCTCTGAGTCACGGCCGCATAAATAATCATCATCATAATAACTCTGTATGCATGATGTTCAAAGCACTTTCCAAACAAAAGTAACAATAAGACAAAAGGAAAAATAAATAGTAATATAGAAATGTAATAATAATAAATGAAATTGAGTGGAAATGAAAAATAAAGTGTAACAAGTCAGCACAAGCCAATTAAAATAACCGATGACGTAGAGTTAAGAGCAGGAATGAAAAGCCGGTTTAGAAAGTGGGGTTTTTAAAGGTTTTTTTTAAGCGCAGATGAAGTTTGTGCAGCCTTGTTGTCTGGCAGTGAGATCCACGCGTAAGGCCTGCACAGAAAGGCTTTGCCACCTCCTGTTTTCAGACGAGCGTGGCATGCACACAGTATCCAGGGTGTGAGTTCTGAATGAATGTGTGAAATGTCTCTCAGTCTGTCACTAACACAACTCTGGAGAGCTTTACGGCTTTGTTGGGGGTTTTTCGTTGTCAGATAAAATTATGTTTTTGTGGGAGCAACATTAATATTTATCATTGTCATATTTAGGTAAACGAACTCAAGGAAATTGTACTGCTTTGACTTCCTCACCAAGCCTTCATACTTCACTGATGTTTAGTTTATTCATTTATTTGTTACCATTAAACATCCCCCCTCTCCCTCTCTCTCTCTCTCTCTCTCTCTCTCTCTCTCTCTCTCTCTCTCTCTCTCTCTCTCTCTCTCTCTCTCTCTCTCTCTCTCTCTCTCCCTCTCTCTCTCTCTCTCTCTCTCTCTCTCTCTCTCTCTCTCTCTCTCTCTCTCTCTCTCTCTCTCTCCCTCTCTGTCTCTCTCTCTCTCTCCCCCTCTCTCTCTCTCTGTCTCTCTCTCCCTCTCTCTCTCTCTCTCTCTCTCTCTCTCTCTCTCTCTCTCTCTCTCTCTCTCTCTCCCCCTCTCTCTCTCTCTCTCTCCCCCTCTCTCTCTCTCTCTCTTTCTCTCTCTCTCTCTCTCTCTCTCTCTCTCTCTCTCTCTCTCTCAGCTGATTTTGGGGTCTCAGCACAGATCACCGCCACTCTGGCCAAGAGGAAGTCCTTCATTGGCACTCCTTACTGGTAAGGGCACTCTCCCTCCCTCCCCTCCCTCCCTCCCTCCTCTCCTCCCTCCTCTCCTCCCCTCCTCCCCTCCTGCCCTCCTCTCTGTACAGAATGTGGATCCATTCACTCTCTCTCCTCCTCCCTCCCTCCCTCTCCTCCCTCCCTCCCTCCTCTCCTCCTCTCCTCCCCTCCTGCCCTCCTCTCTGTACAGAATGTGGATCCATTCACTGGATGTCTCTCTCTCTGTCGTGACACGTTAACAGTGTGTCAGTGTGCCCTTTCAGAGCCAGCCTTGTGAAATTGGGGCAAAACAAAGTTATGTTTGTCTTTTTAAAATGAGTTTTTAGGTTTATCTTTTCTGTTATATTTAGAGTATGTGCTTCTATTTATTTTTTTGCTGACAGTCTGTCATTTAATACTCTCTGCTTCCTGTGTATTTGCTGATGTCATGTGAACGTTTTTCAAAGACCAACCATCTGGTAGTCATGACACTGAACAGATTTGGGTTGGGCGTGGTTGGTACTTGGTGTGTTAGCCATCTTAAAGAAAACGTATTACGAGGCTGTCTGAGTGCCTGAGCCCAGATCAGATCATACTAAAGTAAATAAAAAAGTTATATATTATATTATTAAAATAGTACTCTTTCTCCCATGTGGTTGGTTGAAATGCCTGGCCAGAGTTTTAGCTGCGTTTGCGTGTTCAGAGTTCAGGTCACTTCCTGTTTGTGTTCAACGTGAAGTGAGAGCAAACCACAAAAACTACAAACCAACCAGATGTGCAGCTCTCTTTAATGCAGCGCCGGAAGGTCCTGTAGTTCAGACGTTCACCTGTAGGGGGCTCTGTTTGCAGGATGGCTCCTGAGGTGGCTGCCGTGGAGAGGAAGGGCGGGTACAACCACCTGTGTGACATCTGGGCCGTGGGCATCACCGCCATCGAGCTGGCAGAACTGCAGCCCCCCATGTTTGAGCTTCACCCAATGAGGTGAGAGAGGGGGTGGGGCCGGGAGGGGGGGAGGGGAGAGGGAGGGAGAGGAGGGAGGAGAGGAGAGGAGAGGGAGGAGAGAGGAGGAGAGGAGAGGGAGAGAGGGAGGAGAGGAGAGGGGAGAGAGAGAGAGGAGAGGAGAGGGATTGGGAGAGGGAGAGGGAGAGGGAGGGGGAGAGGGAGTGGGAGAGGGAGAGGGAGAGGGAGAGGAGAGAGGAGAGGGAGGGGAGGAGAGGGGCAGAATGAGGCAGAGTGGAGCCAGATGGGTGGGCGGGGTGGGTTATCGTATCGATGCTGACTGATGATCTCTCCTCTCACCTTGTCACCTGACCTTGACTTCAGATTGATTCCTTTGATTTTATTTCACTGCCTTGCAAACGTGCCGAACCGTCCGGGCGTGTGAACCAGCATTCACAAGCAGCTGTCTCCACACCGCACCTGCCCAAAGCTAACACAGAACAGGAGTCATTTTCACATTCAAGGTGGGGCGGCACGGTGGTGCAGTGGATAGCACTGT
>JAINUG010000346.1:525000-535000 GCA_029706075.1 Aldrovandia affinis | reverse complement strand
AGTCTAGCTTCTAGCGTTGCCAACTTTCTATCATCCAAATACGGGACAGAAGGCGGGGCCCTGGGGGTGAAGTGGGTGTGGTGTTGTACGGATGTAAATCAACACGTACTGTATGTTGTAATGGCGACTGCTGAAGATCGCGCTGCCAGCTTTACTTCAACAAAGCTTATAGACGCAGGGCACAACCAAGAACAGGAGAAACTAACGGAGGTCACTTCTTAGACGCACAAACACAGTCACGGTTACAACAGGAATCCACTCAATGACACAAGGGGTGATGGGGAACTGGCACACAAGGAATCATGGGAGACTGAACACATAACAATAACAACGGCAGCCCCCAAGCTTACCTAGCATACGATGTGGCTAAGCTAACATTCATTACTACTGAACTTATTTACACCATTACAATGTGATGGGATTCTATGTCGATGTCTGACTGGTATTTTGTTATACGGGACATGGAACGTCCTGTATGGGAGGAGCCAAATTTGGCTCAAAAACGGGACGTCCTGGTTAATATGGGACAGCTGAGTTTATCCCTTGTGGTGTGGTTTGTGTGTTGAGACTACATCATGCAGACAGGGCTGGGTTTCTCTCTGTATCTGCAGTGTGGTGAAGGAGCCTTTGAGTGTGTGTGTGTGTGTGTGTGTGTGTGTGTGTGTCTCATACTGCGTGCGTGCTTGCGTGGTTCGGAGTTTCACACCGGAACGAAATGACTGTTTATTTTTGTCCTTAGTTTGCATTCTGCAGATTGTGAAAATCATGTTTCTTATTTTGGTCATTAATAATAATGAGGTTATTTTGGTTCTTCATCCATTCTATATTGGAACATGAAATATCATATTTTTGTTCCTCGAAAATTCAGTCAGCATTATTCTAAGACATTATGTAGTAGTGCTTATTGGACAATGAGCTGTTTTTAATTACCAATCAAATTAGCCTGCAGTTGTTAACAGTAGTTGAAGCATAAAACAAAAGTGCTAAATAAAGATCAAACACAATGATGACAATGTTCAGAGTACAATGTGTTTGCTGTACACTAAAACATTAACCTGTGCATGTGTGTGCGTTGGGAGAGGTGTACGGGTTTGTGCTGTTGATTTTGTGCTTGGTTCTTTGGTGATTTCTGCCTGCACGTGATTCACCTGGTTCACCTCTGAATGTGTCAGAGGGGTGATTACCAACAGGCCATTTTACCCGTTGAAAAACACAGGAAGGAACCAGTATTACATTATATTAATATTAATACATTACAGGCATTTAGCAGACGCTCTTATCCAGAGCGACTTACACAGTTTACATACAATCCATTTATACAGCTGGATATTTTACTGAAGCAGTTCAGGTTAAGTACCTTGCTCAAAGGTATCAAACCTGCAACCTCTTTACAAGCCTAGTTCCCTAACCGTTACACTACACTTGCACCCAGTGTACCCCAGAGTAAAGCCCCCTCAGGTATTAGACTGCATGTTGGGGTGCTCTCTTTACCTGCCGAGGCTACAGACACGTATAAAACAGGGCGTAGTGACTGAGTTGTGTTTGTTGATGAGGTGGCATGTCTCCGTGTTAGGGTCCAGGACTGAAGAGGTTTCAGCGTTTCATAAACATCTTCATTTCTGTTTCACAGCCTCCTGTGTCCGTGCCTCATCGAATCCGATCCACCAGCCGAAACACTCGGGAAGGGAAGACCCTGTCCGAGATTAACTGTGAGTTTCACTCCGTGTGTGTGTGTGTGTTGTGTGTGTGTTAGTGTGTGTGTGTGTGTGTGTGTGTGTGTGTGTGTGTGTGTGTGTGTGTGTGTGTGTGTGTTTGTGTATTGGAGCCTCTGCCATTATGCTGAACTATACTGTGTGTGTTAGTGTGTGTGTGTGTGTGTGTGTTTGTGTGTTTGTTTTAGTGTGTGTGTGTGTGTTTGTGTTAGTGTGTGTGTGTGTGTGTGTGTGTGTGTGTGTTAGTGTGTGTGTGTGTGTGTGTGTGTGTGTGTGTGTGTGTGTGTGTTAGTGTGTGTGTCCTTAACCCCTCTCCCTGCAGCTCATTTTTAATTGGAGAGTAAATGTGTGAAAACAGTGTGACTGAGGAGGGTGTCAATCTGCACTTCTTCCCAGAGACGTCTTTCTGAACGTTACAATCAAACACGGTGCTGATGTGAGCTTGTGAAACTCAGGCACGTCATTTCCCCTCGATCCTCCTGGGCCTCTGTCTCGGTGAGATCAGAATGCGCAGCTAAACACGGTGCAGAAACTGTAGCTCTCAACGTGATATCAAACCTGAGAGAAATGGGGAAAGAGGGACATTTAAAATGAGATTTACACACACACACACACACACACACACACAGTTACCCTCTCCACACACACACACACACACACACACACACACACACACACACACACACACACACAAAGTTATCCTCTCTCTCTCAGACTCAGCTATATTTCCCCGTGTCTCTCCACAGTCGGCCAGATCAAGTTCGACCCCCCTCTGAGGAAGGAGACGGAGCCTCATCACGAGCCAGTGAGTGATCCGTCCCGTCACCCTGGCAACACGCCACCCACGTGCCCCCCCTCCACCAGGCCCTCCCCCACACACACACACGTCACGCCCCCAACGCTCTGACACCCGACACCAACGGCCAATCACACACCAGCACCTCCACTTCTGTCTCTTTCTCACTGTTTAAAAAAAATTATCTATTGTTTCTGATATTTCCCCCCCATTTTTCTCCCAATTTAGTCCCAATTTAGTAGCCAAT
The DNA here is from genome assembly GCA_029706075.1 of Aldrovandia affinis. Taxonomy (NCBI): domain Eukaryota; kingdom Metazoa; phylum Chordata; class Actinopteri; order Notacanthiformes; family Halosauridae; genus Aldrovandia; species Aldrovandia affinis. The sequence goes on along the minus strand of JAINUG010000346.1, from coordinate 532,245 downwards.
TGCACACTTTTTCATGTTACTCCCCCCCTCGTATTGTGAGTTCGCTGCCATAGCCCTGAGACCGGCAGGACAAAGGCGAAGTACCGTCTCCTCCGAGCCGGCACTCGCCAAGCCGTCGACTGTAACCCCGGTACTCCAGAGCCACTCCTATGTGCAGCGAGCTCATATCGGCTTCCTTCCCCCCTCCCTGGGGCAGACAGACAATTGTTGCCCCCTAGTGGCACTCCCAGCCAGAGCCGACTCTGGCGCGGCCGGTGGAATTGAACCCCGGTCGCAGTGGCCAGCATCGAACGTTGTAACCGCTAGACCACAAGGGAGCCCTTTTTAACTCTGCACTGTTTTACTGCTCACCTTAAACAACATATAACTGTGTTTCTCTCTGCTGTTTTACTGTTCACCTTGAACACATTACTGTGTGTCTCTCTGTGTACTGTATTACTGTTCACCTTGAACACATTACTGTGTGTCTCTGTGTACTTTATTCCTGCTCACCATACGCTTCTCTCTTGCTCTCTCACGATTGGTGTTGGAGGATCGATGCGTAGCTCATTCTGAAATCTTTTCAATCTTGTTTTCCAACTCAAATATCAGTCTGGGGTCGTCAGATTGAGGGGCATTTTCATTCTGAAATTTAAGTGACTGTTACTTTCTTTGTGTTCTCACTCAGTGGCCTGGAGTCAGTCCTCTTTACAAATGCGAGTTTTGCGAGTAAATGTTTGTTAATTGCGGACCTCTCCAAACTGCGTTTTGTAAAGAAAAACACACAAACACTTAGAATGTTGAAAGCTGAAAATGTTGAGTAAATCCAGGCCGATCTTTAGCGGATGTTTACATTATTAGCATTAGTAAAGAAATACAAACGCTTGCTAATATATGCTGTACAATATTTAAGATAACTGGTTGCAATTGATACCCCAGCTCAAGATATCTGTAATGACTGACTGAGATACCCATTCCATTTCATTCAATATTTCAGTGGCTATTTTTTTATGTTAAGTTAATCGCAAATTGTGATTCCTTGCCTCCTCTGAGTACAGCATTCAGATGTGTCCCAGCTATCACAGATCTTAATATCTTAATACCTAATATCGTATCGCATAGCTGCCTCCCATGGCCTTTTTGATTTCTCTCTTCTTTTATTATCTCTCCGTCCTTCCCTTCCCACCACAAACACTCGCACTGACCCCTGGTTTGGTGTTGTGGGCGCAGAGCAGAGTCTGTAACAGGAAAGGGCTTGTTCCCAACGTCCTGTCCTTTCCTAGGCTCCGTCGCATGTGTGCTCACCTCAAACCCGTCCCCTCCCTTCCCCGATAATCTCTCACCCCCCCACCACCCCACCCCCCCATTCTCTGTGTGTCTCCTCCGGCCTGGAATAACTGAATAACTTTGAATTTCTTGGTCTGTCCGATAAACAGCCCGACACTGACGATTTTTTGGACTGTGCCGAGGAAATATACTACACTGCAAGATCTAATCTGGTATTTTCAACCTATTTCTACGTTTTTTTTTCTTCTGTTGTGTCCTCATCGCTTCATCTCTTTTGTCTGCTTCTTCTCTTTTTTTAAACGCTCGTTTTCATCACCGTCCTCGTCCTCACGCTCGTTTCGTTCCCGCTCCGCTCCGCTCTGATTCACACCGGGGCCCGCTGTGGTTTTCTGGGTCTGTGAAGCACTCTTCCCCTGTCGCGTCAGTGGTGCCTTTGTCGTGTCTGTGGTCCGGTGTCTGTGGTCCATCGTTCATCTTTTTTTGATTTTATTATGACTGTTTGTTGTTGTTGTTGTTGTTGTTGTTGTTGTTGTTGTTGTTGTTGTTGGTGGTGGTGGTGTCTCTGGCTGCAGAGGCACAGATGGGGCGGCAACAGTGGGTAACCTGCATTCCGGGCGAATGCTTTTTTTTTTTTTTTTTTTTTTAAATAATTTGTTTCCGATTTTTTTTCTTCTCGTTTTTTCTCCCAATGTAGCGGCCAATTACACCCTCTATTTATTTCGATTCACCCTCCCCTCACAAGCCCACCCTCCCTTCACAAGCCCATTCACCCTCCCCTCTCCGGGTAATATCTCCGAGGCCAGCGATGGTCCGCCTCCTCCGAGACAGAATTTTGCCCACGTGCTCTTTTAGGAACGCCCTACTGCTCCTCGGCGAGCTCGTGCCGGCTCACCCTCCCCCCCCCCTGGGGCAGACAGCCAAATGCCGCCCCAAGTCGGTGCAAATCAAAATAAATAGGGGGTTTAATTGGCCACTAAATTTGGGGAAAAACGGGGGAAAATTTGAAACATATAAAATAAATTTTAAAAAGGTTTTGAAGACAAAATATGGAGGATGAATGAACAATTAGAATCACTTCCAAACAATTAGCACTTAGCCTAACTACTTTACTCAAATTAGTAAGTATGTAAGAGTATAGAAACACAATACAGCACATTTTTCATCTTGCATGTTTTTGGGCAGTCTGTGCAACAGACCATATATCTGGATGTATTTTTAAAAAGCTTCCTGGTTTATGCCTGTTGTGTTGCTAGGATACAAGGTTAGCTCAAACGTTTCCAGCTCTGAGTCGGGAAGAATAAGTCACTTCATGACAGAAGAAGGAAAAGGAGAAACGCAGAGTTCTTGATTCTACCCTTGGACCAGACCCTCGGTCAAATACATATTTTAAATAGTTTAACTCGACCTCTTTGGCCTCTGGGCCCATGTTCACTGATGCCAGCAGCTCAGTGGTGACTCAATATACATCAGTGAGGCTTTAAAAACACAAAACCCCAAACAAACAGCTAGCACTTTCTCCCAAACGCAACAAATTAACGAATAACTAATAAACACTTGAAACAGGTTTTTTTTTTTCTGTTTATGCTTTTATTCCCCATTTTGTCTTTTTAGTTGCCAATTATACCCTCTCTTTTCACGTCAATTACCCCCCCCCTCGGGCAGACAGCCAATTGCCGCCCCCTAGTCGGCTCTGGCTGGGAGTGCCACTAGGGGGGGCGGCAATTGGCCGTCCGCCCCATGGTGGGGGGGAGGGAAGCCGATATGAGATCGCTGCATATAGGAGTGGCTCTGCAGAACCTGCTGGTGATGCAGGCCCGTGAAGCCTGGGCCTGTAGTTTGAGCTCTACCCAGCTCTGGCCCCTCCTCCGTGGGGGAGGATGTCACAGCCTGCCTGCCCTCCCCCAGGCCTCCCTGTGGGACCTGGGAGAGATGTGCCCTTGTAAGAACGAAGAGTCAGGTTGGGGCGGATGACAGGGGGTGGGGGGACGGAGGGGGGGGGATGGGCGGTCGAAAGGGGCCCAGCCAATCAGAGCGGGGCGTTCTCCGTCAGCCCGTGAAAGCGTCGCGTCAGCAGGAATGTGTGCAGTGAGGATGTGACGGCTTGCTGCAGGAGGGGGGTTTCACTTCCACAGCTGGGAGAAAGATCGATCGTGTCGTAGCGCGTCTGTAGGGCTGAGGGCTCCTGCTTCAGTGAAACCTGATTTTATCTGTTTTTATATATCCCACCCCCCAACACACCCCCCTACCCTCATACACCACCCCCTCACACATCCCCCCACATACACATACCTCCTCCCACCCTCCATACCGACCCAAACGGCTCCAAAAAAAAAAAGGAAGAAGGAAGAAAAAAAAAAAAAACTTAACCGGTGCGCAGGTTAGATCACAAAAACAACATTTCATTTCAGTTTGTCACAAAGTAAACTTGGCTGATGAGTCATTGGCTCATATCGGCTTCCCTCCCCCCTCCCTGGGGCAGACAGCCAATTGCCGCCCCCTAGTGGCACTTCCAGCCAGAGCCGATACTGGCGCGGCCAGTGGAATCGAACTCTGGTTGCAGTGGGCAGCGATGGACGTTCTACCGTTAGACCACCCAGGAGGCCAGCCAAATGAAACTGAAACACTGCAGTCCTAACCCTCTCTCACACACACACACACACACACACACACACACACACACACACACACACACACACACACACACACACACACACACACCCTCTCACAAGCTGTGGGCTGAGACCACCATTTAAAAAAAAAAAAAAAAAAAAAAAAAAAAAAAACTTTTCTGGTGAAAATTTTTTCCGTTTGTAACGTAAAACACTGCTGATTTACTGAGCCGGCTCACCCTCCCCCCTCCCCCTGGGGCGGACAGCCAAACGCCAAACCCCGGGGCTGATCGACCAGGGTAGAGACAGGTTTCAAACCGCGTCCTGACAGGCAGCGCACACCATAGTGGACCAGCCAAGATACGGTGCGTTAGACCGCTACGCTATCCACCGCCCCTTCAAACAACACTTTTAAGTTGTACTAGATCGAGGGCCCTTTTCCTCAGACAGTGTGAGTGAAGTGAACTTCAGCGGTAAAGTGCGCTGGATGTGCAGCGTGGCGTGACACGGCCGTCAGGAGCGGGGCGAGCCGTGCGGTGTGTCAGAGTCGATTTCCCTCTCCTCAGGAAGCGTCTGTCTGTCCGTCTTCCTGTTCGCTGCGTAACGAGGCGGCTGGCAGCGCCCCGTTCGGGGGACAGGTCCTGTCACTCAATCGCTGGCGGTATGAAGATTGCGAGGGCGCCGCAGGACGAGCTAAATTTAGCAGCGTTCTGTTTTCAGGATTCTCACGGCAGTCTGTCTGTAATTTGTGCAGTCTTCCTGCGCAGAGGCACGGAGATGTTATGAGATGTTATGTTATCGCGTAAACAAGAGTCAACAAAGAGCAGAGTTTGTTTTGACGGCTGTCATATAAGAGGGGTCATTTTAAGTTGACGTTAACGAGGAGGTGTGGCCTCGTGAGTGAAGTGAGTCCTTGTGATAATTGTGGTGCATTATCTTCACCCTCCCTGTTATCACCACCGATGGTCAGGTTTCTCTTAGATACAGAGGTGCAATAACCTGGAACAATCATAACGTAAACAAGAAGAACTTAAGGACCTTTCTAATTAACCAATTATTGGTTAATTAGGCTACAATGCACACATACACACGCATGCTCGCATTTATACACTAACTCGCACGCACACACTCAAACGCACTTCATTCATTTTTATTATTTATTTTTTGTTTGTTTTGTTTATTTTATTTTATAGCATTATGTCTTTTCTTATTTGTCTGTTTGTTTTTATTTATTTTTCTTTTTTAGTTGCTTGTTTCTTGTTTTATTTTGTTTACCTGTTTGCTTTGTTTTCACTGATGAGGGTGAGGCACCATATCAGCCCCTCTGGGTTTCTAGCCCCATCCTGCTGTTTATGTGATTATATATTTTTCTGTCATGTTCTCTGTTTTTAAACCAGTGTGCAAATAAATCAATAAATAAATTGTGTACATTTTTAAAAATAATAATCACTGCCATTCTTTGTTTATCGACGTGGACATGTTTTTTTCTCCTGACTTCAGTATCTGCTTTGTCTTTGCTGCTGGGGCCGTGGCCGTTTCACCCTCCCTGTGTCAATAACACTGCGAATCATTCTCAATTCAAGTTTTTAAAAAATGTCTGCTTCAGTGTTGGCTGTGGTCTTCTGTCTCTTGTCAAGTCTCTCTTGCTTTCATCACCAGTTGTCTCAGCTGTCGTCAAAAAAAATCACTGAACTCAGATATTATGAGCTAATTAAACAATATTATTTGTGTGCAGGTAACTGACTAAATAAAGGCACTCAACGCTTGAGTACGGGTGCAGTACTGCAAGTGTCCATCGGGGGTGTCCCTGTTCAATGAGCCCCCCTCAGCTCGGACTGAGAATAGAGGAATTTGCATTTAACAGATAATACAGTGATGGACATCATTGTTGGCAGCTGCACGCCGTACCTGTCACACCGGAATGGAGGTGTCCTTCCTGACTCTTGTGCCTGTTTGTGTTTCCCAGGACCTCCCTCTGGACTATGGACAGGGATCTCCAGGAAGCTCAGTGTTCGGGGGGAATAAGTAAGTGTGTGTGTGTGTGTGAGTGTGTGTCTAGGTGTGTGTATATATGTGTGTGTGTGTGTGTGTGTGTGTGTGTGTGTGTGTGTGAGTGTGAGTGTGTGTGTGTGTGAGGTGTGTCTGGGTGTGTGTGTGTGTGTGTGTGTGTGTGTGTGTGTGTGTGTGTGTGTGTGTGTGTGTGTGTGTGTGTGTGTGTGTGTGTGTGTGTGTGTGTGTGTGCGTGCCGGCCAGTGCAGGGGAAGAGGCTGCTGGGATGGGGTCACATGGTGTCTGTGTTCAGGTGTATTTACGCTTGGAGTCGTCTGGGGCCGGCCGGCCGGTGTATTAGCACAGACACACACACACACACGCACTCGCACACACATATATATATATACACACACACACACACACACACACACACATATATATATACACTTACACACACACACGCACGCACTCGCACACACACATATATATATACACACACACACACACACACATATATATACACACACACACACTAGGAGCGTGAAGAGAACATCCCCACTTCCTGTGGATCAGGGGACAGAGAGACACACTCACACAGAGCCGGCCATTATGAACCTCAGCTGAAATATCCACTGTGAAGCCGACTGAAAGAGGCCGACCTTGACAGTGACCTCTAGAGTGCAATGTACCCAATGTCGTAAACACAGCGTTCGGGGAAACGGTTCGGCGTGCGGTGCCTTTTTAGATCGGTTATTGACCCTTTTTTTCTTCTTCCCCTCCCGAGTTTGTGCTGGGAAGATTCGCACACAAAACGTCTGCCATCACATTCGGCATCTCAAGTGGGAAAGTGAGAAGGGTTTGGCACAAAATGGCCGCCCTCTAGATTTCATTCCTTATTTATTCTGAGCCCAGTGTTCCGATTGAAGGGTTGCTAACTGCTAATACATAAAAGATCAACACGGCTGTTTTCTTAGTGGGGCTGCCTTGCCATGCAATTTGTTTGTTGAACCAACATCGTGAGCTCAACTCCAACACACTGAATTATTCAAAATGAAATGTAGAGATTTTGAGTTTTTCAAGATTGAGCGCTCAGGAAGACCGATCTCTGGGAGACGAGTGTCGCTTCCCTTCCCCCTCTCACGAAAACTCATCTGTGTAACGAGTTAAAATAATAACCCCACAAGTGAACGTGTGTTTTTGTCTGTTTTACTGTTTTACTGAGGCAGAATTTTCTTCTTTTTAAATATTATTATTATTTTATTTTTTTTAAACAATTTGTTTCAGATTTCCCCCCGTTTTTCTCCTCAATTTTGAAGCCAAGTACACCCTCTATGTCTTTACATTTTCCCTCCCCCACAAACCCGCTGCCCATCACTAC
>JAINUG010000346.1:515000-520000 GCA_029706075.1 Aldrovandia affinis | reverse complement strand
TTAATGGTTATGGTCCTAACCAGAGTTAAACCGTGAAGTATAACCAGGTCTTAATGGTTATGGTCCTAACCAGAGTTAAACTGTGAAGAATAACCAGGTCTTAATGGTTATGGTCCTAACCAGAGTTAAACCGTGAAGAATAACCAGGTCTTAATGGTCAAGGTCCTAACCAGAGTTAAACCGTGTAGAATAACCAGGTCTTAATGGTCGAGGTCCTAACCAGAGTTAAACCGTGAAGTATAACCAGGTCTTAATGGTTATGGTCCTAACCAGAGTTAAACCGTGTAGAATAACCAGGTCTTAATGGTCAAGGTCCTAACCAGAGTTAAACCGTGTAGAATAACCAGGTCTTAATGGTCAAGGTCCTAACCAGAGTTAAACCGTGTAGAATAACCAGGTCTTAATGGTCGAGGTCCTAACCAGAGTTAAACCGTGTAGAATAACCAGGTCTTAATGGTTATGGTCCTAACCAGAGTTAAACCGTGTAGAATAACCAGGTCTTAATGGTTATGGTCCTAACCAGAGTTAAACCGTGAAGAATAACCAGGTCTTAATGGTCGAGGTCCTAACCAGAGTTAAACCGTGAAGAATAACCAGGTCTTAATGGTCAAGGTCCTAACCAGAGTTAAACTGTGAAGAATAACCAGGTCGAGTTAAACTGTGAAGAATAACCAGGTCTTAATGGTCAAGGTCCTAACCAGAGTTAAACCGTGAAGAATAACCAGGTCTAAATGGTAAGGTCCCAGGTCTTAATGGTATAGGTCCTAATGGTCCAGAGTTAAACCGTGAAGAATAACCAGGTCTTAATGGTCAAGGTCCTAACCAGAGTTAAACCGTGTAGAATAACCAGGTCTTAATGGTCTAATGGTCCTAACCAGAGTTAAACCGTAGAATAACCAGGTCTTAATGGTCAAGGTCCTAACCAGAGTTAAACCGTGTAGAATAACCAGGTCTTAATGGTCGAGGTCCTAACCAGAGTTAAACCGTGTAGAATAACCAGGTCTTAATGGTTAAGGTCCTAACCAGAGTTAAACCGTGTAGAATAACCAGGTCTTAATGGTTATGGTCCTAACCAGAGTTAAACCGTGTAGAATAACCAGGTCTTAATGGTTATGGTCCTAACCAGAGTTAAACCGTGTAGAAATGGTCGAGGTCCCGGCCAGGTCTTAACGGTTTATGGTCCTAACCAGAGTTAAACCGTGTAGAATAACCAGGTCTTAATGGTCGAGGTCCTAACCAGAGTTAAACCGTGTAGAATAACCAGGTCTTAATGGTTATGGTCCTAACCAGAGTTAAACCGTGTAGAATAACCAGGTCTTAATGGTCGAAATGCTACCAGGGCGAATGGTTAATGGTCAAGATCGCACTCATCTTCATTGTGTCTGTCTTAAGCAGAATGGTGGCTTATCTGGTATTGGTGGCTGCGAACACTCTGCTGGTGTGGGGGGCATTACTGTGTAACAGTATGGGGCGTTTGGGGATCATCTCGCTGTCCTAATCTCTCTCTCTCTCTCCCCCCCACAGCTCTTCCAGCTCCACCATGAGGCCCAAAGTTCCCCCTCCGCTGCCCCCAAAGGTAAGAGGACCGGGGGGGTGGGGGCGGGGGGCAGGGGTATGGGGGGGGGTGTGATGGGCAGTCTTCACTCCACCATGAGGCCCAAAGTTCCCCCTCCGCACCTCCACACCTCAGGGGAAATGCATCTTCTTCCACAGGAGTGAAAACGCAGTGTGGCCTTACTCATATACGCGCTCGAAGAGAGCTTAGTCAAAGCACTCATTATTATTGTTATTATTATAAATGTGTTTTTGTAATGAAACCAAGGCTCCTGGGTGGTGCAGTGGATAGCACTGTCGCCGCACAGCAAGAAGGTCCCGGGTTTGAATCCCGGCCGGGGGCCTTTCTGTGTGGAGTTTGCATGTTCTCCCCGTGTCCGTGTGGGTTTCCTCCGGGTACTCCGGTTTCCTCCCACAGTCCAAAGACATGCACGTTAGGCTAATTGGAGAGTCTAAATTGCCCTGTAGGTATGAGTGTGTGAGTGAATGGTGTATGTGCCCTGTGATGGATTGGCGACCTGTCCAGGGTGTATTCCTGCCTCTCGCCCCAATGCATGCTGGGATAGGCTCCAGCCCCCCTGCGACCCTGACCAGGAATAAGCGGGTTAGATAATGAATGGATGAATGAACCAAGGCTCCTAGTCTCTATTCTCTTTGTGTGGTCGTATCGCGCTCACGTGTTTAATCCTGATCCGCATGCTATGGTGCTGTTCACTGCCGTGGTAACTGTGTAGGCGAACATCGATCAGAGTTTGCATGTTGCAGTTTTAATTGGCTGGGGCATGTTCAGTTCAAAGTCCTGTGGTGCAAATCTTGTTCTGTTTAATGTTTTAAAAAAAAGAACTTTTGTGTCCCAATTAGTGGTGGCTGGAGTCCAGAAATGTGTGGGATCTGTAAACACTTTGCTTGTGATTATTACTTTAGGCCTCAGTGAACTGTAATGGTTAGGGATCCGGGCTTGTAACGCATTGTACCCATAAGCAAAGGTACTCAACCTGAATTGCTTCAGTAAAATACCCAGCTGTATAAATGGATTGTATGTAAAGGAATGTAAACTGTGTAAGTCGCTCTGGATAAGAGCGTCAGCTAAATGTCTGTGATGTAATGTGGTGCTGCCCCGCGCACGGACACCTGGTCACCCTGGAGCCCGGCGCTGTCACGGTAACCCTGTTTGTTTGCCCCCCTCCAGCCCAAGTCCATCTGCGGCCCCCAGGAGAGCGGCCCCGGGGACGACGACGGTTGCCAGGGGACCATCAAGCGCTGCCCCGTGTCGGACAGCCCTGGCCGCGCCCGGCCCGCCTCCTACGTGCCCCCCCGGCCCCCGCCCCGAGGCTGCCCCCCCACAAGCTCAGTAGCCTAGGTAACGAGCCCCCGCCCGGCCACGCCCCCTGGGACCCGGAGGGGGAGTCGGCGAACTTTAGCGAGTTCTGGGAGTCGCTGCATGACCCACGAGATGAGGAGGACGAGAGTAAGGCTGTCCTTAAGAGTCTGGAGCTCCGCCCACCACCCCGCCCACCACCACCCTGGCCCCGCCCACCACCCACCACCCTGGCCCCGCCCCGCACAGCTCCGCCCACCAGCCTGGCCCCGCCCGCACAGCTCCGCCCACCACCCTGGCCCCGCCCTGCATAGCTCCGCCCACCACCCCGGCCCCGCCTACCACCCTGGCCCCCACCCACGTAGCTCCGCCCACCAGCCTGGCCCCGCCCCGCACAGCTCCACCCACCACCCTGGCCCGCCCACCACCCTGATAGCTCCGCCCACCACCCTGGCTCCACCCACGTAGCTCCGCCCACCACCCTGGCCCCGCCCCGCATAGCTCCACCCACCACCCTGGCCCCGCCCCCGCAAAGGTCCGCACATTGCCCTGGCTCCACCCATGTAGTTCCGCCCATTGCCCTGGCTCCACCCATGTAGCTCCGCCCATTGCCCTGGCCCTACCCACCCATGTAGCCACGCCCACATAGACATAGCCCGCCCCCCCCTCCCCTTTCTCATGATCCTTCCCTTCTCATAGTTAGTCTGCCGAAAGAAGACCCAAATATTGATTCACATGTCCAATTAGTTGTAGCAATAGATAGAAATCTTGTCAAATGTTCTCACAAAATTAACTGGAAATTCGTTTTTAAATGTCCAGATTATTAACGTTATTATCTGTGGAACTTAATCTAGGAATTGTTTTTCTCAATGCACCATTCATTCCAACATAATGGCTTTCATCAAAGCCCTATTAGAACTTACCATACTATAACTACCATAACTTAACTAACCATACTATAACTACCATAACCTCACAAAAATGTAGTAGTAGTAGTCACAAAAAACAGTCATAAGCACAATCGACCTGATGTCATAAAACGTGTACACACATGAGCTGAGGTCATAAAAACGTGTACACACATGAGCTGAGGTCATAAAAACGTGAGGTCATAATCACACATGAGCTGAGGTCATAAAAACGTGTACACACATGAGCTGAGGTCATAAAAACGTGTACACACATGAGCTGAGGTCATAAAACCGTGTACACACATGAGCTGAGGTCATAAAAACATGTACACACATGAGCTGATGTCATCATCCGTGTACACACGAGCTGAGGTCATAAAAACGTGTACACACATGAGCTGAGGTCATAAAACCGTGTACACACATGAGCTGAGGTCATAAAACCGTGTACACACATGAGCTGAGGTCATAATCCATGTACACACATGAGCTGAGGTCATAAAAACATGTACACACATGAGCTGAGGTCATAAACCGTGTACACACATGAGCTGAGGTCATAATCCATGTACACACATGAGCTGAGGTCATAAAAACGTGTACACACATGAGCTGAGGTCATAAAAACGTGTACACACATGAGCTGAGGTCATAAAAACGTGTACACACATGAGCTGAGGTCATAAAAACGTGTACACACAGGAGCTGAGGTCATAATCCGTGTACACACATGAGCTGAGGTCATAAAAACGTGTACACACATGAGCTGAGGTCATAAAACCGTGTACACGCATGAGCTGAGGTCATAAAAACGTGTACACACATGAGCTGAGGTCATAAAACCGTGTACACGCATGAGCTGAGGTCATAAAAACGTGTACACACATGAGCTGAGGTCATAAAACTGTGTACATGCATGAGCTGAGGTCATAAAAACGTGTACACGCATGAGCTGAGGTCATAAAAACGTGTACACACATGAGCTGAGGTCATAATCCGTGTACACACATGAGCTGAGGTCATAAAACCGTGTACACGCATGAGCCGAGGTCATAAAACCGTGTACACACATGAGCTGAGGTCATAAAAACGTGTACACGCATGAGCTGAGGTCATAAAAACGTGTACACACATGAGCTGAGGTCATAATCCGTGTACACACATGAGCTGAGGTCATAAAAACGTGTACACACATGAGCTGAGGTCATAATCCGTGT
>JAINUG010000346.1:470000-507500 GCA_029706075.1 Aldrovandia affinis | reverse complement strand
ACTTCCTGGTTCAATAAAGGTTAAATAAAGATAAGGAGAGGTGGTTCCACAGAGGCGTGCCTGACCGAGGTCATTGGACCGGAACGTTGCCCCTAAAGAACGCCCTTCCCAACGCAGACCGTGTGCGGGAATCCTTTTAGATCCTTTTAGATCTTCACTTTATGTTTGATGTTCTCCCACACACCCGTCCCAGAGTCTGTTACTCAGGGGCCGTGTGCACAAAGACTCTCAGAGCAGGAGTGCTGATCTAGGATCAGGGTTCCTCTGTCCATATCCTCACCATATCCATTATGAGCTGAATCAGAATCAGAATCAGAATCAGAATTATTTATTCGCCAAGTACGATGTACAAGGAATTTGCCTGCAAGGTGTCAACATACAAACCAATACAATAACAAGAGCTTTAAATACAGTGTAATACAAATACAATGTAATAAAAAATAAATACACAATACAATACAATATATAAATATAATATAATATAATACAGTACAGTGCTAATATACAAATACAGTACAAATAACTGGGTTATGTACACAGTTAAGGTGCAAGAGTGTGCAAATGGGCAGAGTGAAAGTCACAGTTAGCGGCACAGTTAAAGTGAGAGTGTGCAAGTGAGAGGCTAAACTGATCCTAGATCAGCACTCCTACTCTTAGAATCTTTGTGCGTACAAAGCCTTTTCCCTTCAAGGTTCCCAAACTCTCAACGTTACCTCTGAATCCAGGTGCAAAGGGAGCACACAGCGCAAATTGTGTTTGAGCAAACAAAAAGCCTACGATATATTGCTGATATTTTTTCTACAAAAATAAAATAATTCTGTTGTTCTAATTTTATTGTTTTTACATTTACATTTTAGGCATTTAGCAGACGCTCTTATCCAGAGCGACTTACACAGTTTACATTTCTTTACATACAATCCATTTATACAGCTGGATATTTTTACTGAAGCAATTCAGGTTAAGTACCTTTAGCTCAAGGGTACAACAGCAGTGCCCCTACCTGGGAATTGAACCTGCAACCTCTGTTACAAGCCCAGCTCCCCTAACCATTACACCACACTGCCAGCCATACATTGTTTAATGTTCATGGTCATATTGTAGGTAAATAAATATGAAATACATGCAGTTCATTTTTGTTGCTGCTCCAGCAGCAGTTGGTGAATGACCTGATTGGCTGTTTTTATTTCCAGGAAGTTTGCGGTGTCCAATAAGATTCCAGACACAAAGGGATGCCAGAAGTGCTGTGTGGGTGAGTGTTCCGTGAGCTGGCCTGCTCCACCAATCACGGCTCGGGGGTGCCGTCGCCGGAAACAATACCCGGCCCGATCGGGTTCCGTTGTCATGGTTTTCTGTTTGTTCACTTTGCTTTGATGTGAGCGGTTTGAAGTCATGGCTTGCCCTTTTTTCAATTTTTCTGCAGTTTTTTCTCCCTGTTTTCTCCCCATTTTCAGTGTCCAATTATTCCCTCCTTTTTCACGTCAATTATCCCCCTCCTTCATATATCTTACGAGTTCGCTGCCGCAGTCCTGATACCGGCAGTGACATTAACCGGCTCATAACGGCCCCTCCCCCTCCCTGGGGCAGACAGCCAATCACCCCCCCCTAGTGGCACTCCCATCCAGAGCCGACTCACGCGGCCGGTGGAACCGGCTCACAGTGGCGGCGTTGTAACCGCTCCCCCGGGAGACCCCAGCTTGCCCTTCTAATGGTGGAAGATCTACTGATTTCACACGCAGACGCACTGCAGAACACAAACAGGGGCGTGCTGCACTACTGTTTTAATGGGACTGAATATGTCCACTGAATGGGATTAATAAAGGGCGTTACTGTGATTGACAGCCTGCATTGAGAGTGATTGTCAGCCTGAATTGAGAGTGATTGTCAGCCTGAATTGAGAGTGATTGACAGCCTGAATTGAGAGTGATTGACAGTCTGAATTGAGAGTGATTGACAGTCTGAATTGAGAGTGATTGACAGCCTGAATTGAGAGTGATTGACAGCCTGCATTGAGAGTGATTGACAGCCTGAATTGAGAGTGATTGACAGCCTGAATTGAGAGTGATTGACAGCCTGCATTGAGAGTGATTGACAGCCTGAATTGAGAGTGATTGACAGCCTGCATTGAGAGTGATTGTGACAGCCTGGCCCCCTGTGTCCACAGTGAGGAACCCGTACACGGGTCACAAGTACCTGTGTGGAGCGTTCCAGTCCAGCGTGGTTCTGCTGGAGTGGGTGGAGCCCATGCAGAAATTCATGCTCATCAAGGTGAGGACTGACCCCAGATCAGTGGTTGTACTGGGCAGAGCTATTCTGTGTGTATAAATAAATCCCAAGTTTTCATTAGGGAACGCACAGGGTACTAGTGGGGAATGGGCAACATCTGAATCCAGTTTATTATTTTATTCTGGGTAATTTGAACTGCGCTGTACTGTTGTGCTATGTTGTGGTCATAACATTTTGGCACAATTTAAAATTTTTTATGCAAAGCTAATTTTTCTGTAAACAGACAATAAAAGTAACTAATTCGAAAATTTGATTCAAAAATGCTTTTATTGGCGTGACTGTCTTGTTTGACTCACTGCCTGCCTGTTTGACTCACTGCCTGCCTGTCTGACTCACTGCCTGCCTGTTTGACTCACTGCCTGTCTGTTTGACTCACTGCCTGCCTGTGTGACTGACTGACTGCCTGCCTGTCTGACTCACTGCCTGCCTGTTTGACTCACTGCCTGCCTGTCTGACTCACTGCCTGCCTGTCTGACTCACTGCCTGCCTGTCTGACTCACTGCCTGCCTGTTTGACTCACTGCCTGCCTGCCTGTTTGACTGCCTGCCTGTGTTTGACTCACTGCCTGCCTGTTTGACCTCACTGCCTGCCTGCTCACTGCCTGCCTGTTTGACTCACTGCCTGCCTGTGTTTGACTCACTGCCTGCCTGTCTGACTGACTCACTGCCTGCCTGTGTGACTCACTGCCTGTCTTGTTTGACTCACTGCCTGCCTGTGTGACTCACTGCCTGCCTGTGTGACTCACTGCCTGTCTGTTTGACTCACTGCCTGCCTGTGTGACTCACTGCCTGCCTGTTTGACTCACTGCCTGCCTGTTTGACTCACTGCCTGCCTGTGTGACTCACTGCCTGCCTGTGTGACTCACTGCCTGCCTGTGTGACTCACTGCCTGCCTGTGTGACTCACTGCCTGCCTGCTTCCTCCCCAGCACATAGACTTCCCGCTGCCGTGCCCGCTGGAGGTGTTTGAGATGCTGGTGGTGCCGGAGCACCAGTACCCCTGATCTGCATGGCCGTGAGCAAGGGCATCGAGTCACAGCAGGTGGTGCGCTTTGAGACCTGCTCCTGGTTCACCGTCACCTGCCCCCACCCTCATATTCAGCCACCTGCTCCTGGTTCACCGAGGCAGGTGTGGGTTCACCTGCCCCACACTCATGTTCCGCAGGTGTGGGTTCACCTGCCCCACACTCATATTCAGCAGGTATGGGTTCACCTGGCCCTCACTCATATTCAGCAGGTGTGGGTTCACCTGCCCCTCACTCATGTTCAGCCACGGGTTAAAAAGGACCGGCTCAAATGTCCCTCTCCCAGGCTAGTAAGTACTGAGCATAGGCTTGTCTCCCAGGCTAGTAGATGCTAATGTAGCACAGGTCTCAGCTCCCAGGCTAGCAGGCCCCAAGCTGGTATTAAAGCAGCCTGCTTTAACATTAGTGCTGCTCTGGCAATGCACTGTGGGTAAATCTGCCCTGAAATGCGGCCTCGTGGGCTCCTCGTCTTCTTAACTGTCACTTTGAGGCCCAGGCTAAGCTTGAGAAGTGCCGTCATCGTAATGGCGTCTGGGCGGATAATGACGGAACAGCCTCCATTAAAGGCAGAGTGAAGCAGTAACAGAAGATGAGCTGTCATCTCTCAGGCCTGCAGAGCGCCAAACTGCACATTGACGTGCTCCGTATGAAATATGCATGAGAGCTGAGGAGGCCGGCGTGTTTCCAGTCCTGTCCGGTTTTGCGAGGGGTTTTTACGTGAACAGGAAGCTGCACTAAAACTCTTTTAAAGTGCCCTTTGAGCCCAGCTGGACCTGATGGCTCTAACGCCAGCCGTTCCCATTCAGTGGACATTCTGTGATTAATTAATAAAAGATGGACCGTCTAATGTTTGTGCTGGTTTGTGTCTGAGTAAAACTCTGGAGGAGGGGTGGTGAAGAAATTCAAGGTGCCGGCTAAGATGCCACACCTCAGGGTTCCCACGTGTCATGGAAAAACCTTGAAAATCATTGAAAATTATTCTGTCATGGAAATGTCTGATTCCATGTAACGTGATATATATTTTTTCTTCTTTTCCGATAACGTTACCAGAAAATGTCTGTTCCCCTGCCACCGTTGTTGCCTCTTGCCACAGCTGTTCTCACACACACACACACACACACTGCACTGGCAACAAAACGTGTTATCAAAGTAAAGCTCATCAGTCCCCCCAAAAAAGTCATTGAAAACCTTACATTTGTCATTGAATGGGAACCCTGTGTATGTTTTCCAGTGTGTAACACACCTCTGTGTGTCAGTGTGTAACACACCTCTGTGTGTCATTGTGTAACACACCTCTGTGTGTCAGTGTGAACACACTCTGTGTGTCAGTGTGTAACGCACCTCTGTGTGTCAGTGTGTAACACACCTCTGTGTGTCAGTGTGTAACGCTCTTTTCTCTCTCAGACGCTCCACAGACGTGTGTGATCCATGTCACGCAGCTGGAGAAGGACACCATCTTGGTCTGCCTCGACCGTGAGTCCTTTCAGCTTCACTTTGAAACCACACACACACGTGTGAAGCAGAATAAAATGTACAGATTTTAGCAGCTGGCCGTTTCCCTCTCCCTCTCTCTCTCAGATTTTAGCAGCTGGCCTCTCTCTCTCTCTCTCTCTCTCTCTCTCTCTCTCTCTCTCTCTCTCTCTCTCTCTCTCTCTCTCTCTCTCTCTCTCTCTCTCTCTCTCTCTCTCTCTCTCTCTCTCTCTCTCTCTCTCTCTCTCTCTCTCTCTCTCTCTCTCTCTCTCTCTCTCTCTCTCTCTCTCTCTCTCTCTCTCTCCCTCTCTCTCTCTCTCTCTCTCTCTCTCTCTCTCTCTCTCCCTCTCTCTCTCTCTCTCTCTCTCTCTCTCTCTCTCTCTCTCTCTCTCTCTCTCTCTCTCTCTCTCTCTCTCTCTCTCTCTCTCTCTCTCTCTCTCTCTCTCTCTCTCTCTCTCTCTCTCTCTCTCTCTCTGTCTCCAGGGTGCATTAAGATTGTAAATCTGCAGGGGAGGCTGAAGTCCAGCAAGAAGCTGTCGGCCGAGCTGACGTTCAACTTCCAAATCGAGGCGATAGGTGAGTGGCCCTCCCTTCCGTCCGGGCCTCTTGATTGGTGCGTTCTGGTTGCCATGGTGACGCGCCAGTGGTTCTGTGTGGCTCAGTAGGTAGAGCCCTTAGGTTGTGGGTTCGATTCCCACTGGGACCACATATACTGAAAAATGTATGCACTCACTACTGTAAGTCACTTTAGATAAAGCAGAGATTAGTGAGTTACCAGAAGGCTCACGTCCCTTAAGGCCAGACAAGGGACCTGCGATCTGATTGGCTCTGAGGTTTTAGCCAGAGTTATGTTATTGGTCCATGGTTGAATTGGCTGGAATCACCACCTCCAATCAGAGCCCCGCCTACACAAGGTCATGATTGGTCAGAATAAGTAACTGAGCATTGGTTTATTGACAAAGCACAATCCCTTGAATTTGGGGCGGGTATAGAGTAGACTCAGTTTTTATTCACACACTTGATAAAGATGAAAATAAACTATATAAGTAATGAGGTATTTCATGCTCAAAAAATGCAACTTAATTCCAAGTTACATTACATTACATTACAGGCATTTAGCAGACGCTTTTATCCAGAGCGACTTACAGTTTACATTACTGAAGCAACTCAGGTTAAGTACCTTTAGCTCAAGGGTTCGTTCCCACCAGATTGTTGAATTAATCTTAGCTTTTCTTTTCTTTAAAAAAAATAATGAACTCAGTTTTCCCGTGCTGTGAAGGCCAGTGCACTTTCATTTCAGAGGCGAAATGGTTTGGTGGGCGGAGGGGATTACACTCTCCCCTTGAACCGAATCAGCGAACGTCTCAGTGCTTCAGTAGCTGTGGGTTGAGTCAACGTTCAGAATTGACAGGGAACAAAATTAGCTTTTTTGTTTTTGATGTGTGTGTGGCGGGTGGGGGTGTGAGAATGGGTGTAGCCCCTCCCTCTCTGAGGGAACACTGTTGTGTGTGTGTGTGTGTGTGTGTGTGTGTGTGTGTGTGTGTGTGTGTGTGTGTGTGTGTGTGGTGCTTGTGTGATTGTGTGTGGGTGTGCGTGTGTGTGTGTCAGGAGCGTAACACTGTGTTTCTTGCAGTGTGTCTCCAGGACAGCGTTCTGGCCTTCTGGAAGCACGGCATGCAGGGGCGGAGCTTCAAGTCCAACGAGGTAAGTGGGCGGGGCCAGTCTGCATGAGGATGCAGACACACACACACACACACACACACACATGCACACATATACACACACACACACACACACACATGCACACATACACACACACATACACACACACACACACATTCACACTGTTAGAAACAGAATGGCGTCATTTAGGTTCTGATTCCTGGAATCAGATCCAGTGTTTGTGGTAATCGGAGTGTTGAGCGGAGCAGGTGATTGTGGGTAATGGTGTCTTTTGGGGTTTACCATTTCATCCCTGTATGTGAGGACTCAATGAGAGATTCAGTTTGGCCACAAAATTGTTTCCAAAAAGCACTGCTGTTACTGTTAACACCTGGGCAGCAGGAGGGGATTAAAGCAATCCGGTTTTACATCTTTCGCTCTCTCTCTTGCTCTCCCTCTCTCCCCCTCTCTCCCCCTCTCTCTCGCTCTCTCTCGTGCATGCGCTAGATAGATGTTTATATATTTTATTAATTTATTTGCACACTGGTTTAAAAACAGAGGACATAACAGAAAAATATATAATCACATAAACAGCAGGATGGGGCTGAAACCCAGAGGGGCTGATATGGTGCCTCACCCTCATCAGTGAAAACAAAGTAAACAGGCAACCAAAATAAAACAAAAAAAACAAACAGACAAATAAGAAGAGACATTGTGCATATAAAATGTGGCTCCTGATCGTCTCTCTCTCTCTCTCTTCCCATGGCAGATCACTCAAGAGATTTCCGACAACACGAGAATCTTCCGGCTCCTGGGGTCGGACAGGTGAGCAAACTGCACCCAAAATCTCTGAGCGTAAAACCGGGCCTGCCTGTCAGGGACGTGGTTCTAAACCCGTCTCTACCAGACTGGCCCTGGTCATCAGCCCCGATCGGGGGCGGCGTTTGGCTGTCCGCCCCGGGGGCCCCGGGGGTGAACCGGCTCGGGAGGGTGAATTGAGTTAAATAGGGGTATAATTGGCAACCAAATTGGGGGGGGTGTAAAAAAAAATTTGAAACAAAAATTAACTCCAGGCCTGGGGGCAGGTCTGTCTGGTGTCCTCACAGACTAAGTCTGTCTGGCAGTGTAGTGTAACGGTTAGGGAACTGGGCTTGTAACTCAGAGGTTGCAGGTTCAATCCCCAGGTGGGACACTGCCGCCCTTGAGCTAAAGGTACTTAATCTGACTTGCTTCAGTTAATATCCAGCTGTATAAATGGATTGTAAAGAAATGTAAACTGTAAGTTGCTCTGGATAAGAGCGTCTGCTAAATGCCTAAAATGTAATGTAATGTAAGTTTCTCTACAGTGGCTGAAATTGTGAACATTTAAAAAAATGTTTTATCTTGAAGCCCACAGAAAAACCCACAAGCCACAGAAGACTTGTTTATAGCCGTGGATTCAATCTGTTTTACTCCTCCTGCTTTACTGTACACAGTTTATCATGCAAAGCAGGGATGCAGTATTTCTTAGTGCTTCACACCGGCTTTACAAGCATACTGCTGCCCTCCAGTGGCCATTTTCATTAGTTATGAACAGCGCTCAGGATTGTTCTGCCTAACAGCAATCCTGCACCATGTGATCAGTTTCAGCCCCCCCTATTGGTTCATGGGAACAGTAGAAGGGTTATAAATGGAGGTGCCGAAGGAGCGGAGCTCTCTCATTGGCTGGCTGAGTGTGAGCTGAGGTCACAAACCACGCTGTGATTCTATTTTTTTCTATTTTCTGTTTCTGTTGTTTTCTCCCAGTTTTTCTCCCCATTTTTAGATTCCAATTATACAATCCTTTTTCACATCAATTATCCCCCTCCCTTATATATCTTACAAGTTCACTGCCGTAGTCCTGAGACCGGCAGTGACATGCGGCTGGACACCGCCTCCTCCGAGCCGGAACCCGCCAAGCCGTCACCGTAACTCCGGTATGCGCATAGGGCCGCTCCTATATGCAGCGATCTTGTATCGGCTTCCCTCCCCCCTCCCTGGGGCGGACAGCCAATCGCTGCCCCCTAGTGGCACTCCCGGCCATACTGGCGCAGCCGGTGGAATTGAACCCTGGTCACAGTGGCCAGCGTTGAACGTTGTAACCGCTAGACCACCCGGGAGGCCCCACGCTGGTGATTCTGACCGACCGAAGTTCCACTCCAGCTTGCGGTCACGCCCCGGTCACCGTCGGTCATTAACGCCGGT
Source organism: Aldrovandia affinis (assembly GCA_029706075.1). NCBI lineage: Eukaryota > Metazoa > Chordata > Actinopteri > Notacanthiformes > Halosauridae > Aldrovandia > Aldrovandia affinis. The sequence goes on along the minus strand of JAINUG010000346.1, from coordinate 498,839 downwards.
TACCATGGTACCCTGAGCAATGACCCGACTCATTGCTGGTTACCATGGCACCCTGAGCAATGACCCGACTCATCGCTGGCCCCTCTGCTCTTTAATGTTTAATATATCTGAGGGATAATCTCACAGCACTTAAAACACCACAGCGGTGAGATACTGCCAGCTTACGCATGTCTGAGTGCAGGGTAAACTGGCAAGGCAGACCGGGGTCAAAGGTCAAATACCTGTATGAAATACTTTAACTCTTTAGATGCTGGTAAAATATGAAAACACTTGGCTCGGAGGAGACGATACTTCACCTTTGTCACTGCCGGTCTCAGGACTACGGCAGCCAACTCACTATACGAGGGGGGGTTGACATGAAAAGGGAGGGTGTAAATGGATACTAAATTGGGAGAAAATGGGGGAAAATCTGAAACCAAATCTTTCAAAAGAATAAGAAGGGGGAGAGAGGGAGGAGTAAATGAGTGGGAGGGGGATGGAGAGAGGAGGGAGGAGTAAACGAGTGGGAGGGATGGAGAGAGGGAGAGGGAGGAGTAAACGAGTGTGTGGGATGGAGAGAGGGAGAGGGAGGGGAGGAGTAAACGAGTGGGAGGGGGATGGAGAGAGGGAGAGAGGGGGAGAGAGGGGAGGAGTAAACGAGTGTGTGAGTGTGGGAGAGAGGGAGAGGGAGGAGTAAAGGAGTGTGTGAGTAACGCAGCTGCCCCTGCAGGGTGGTGGTGCTGGAGAGCAGACCGACGGACAACCCCACCGCGCAGAGCAACCTGTACATCCTGGCGGGGCACGAGAACAGCTACTGAGCGAGCGCAGTGCATTCTGGGAGCGCAGTGCATTCTGGGAGCGCACCGCCGTGACTCCGGCGGCGGGAGAGAGCACGCCTTCCTTACGGCTCGGGACTCGTTACTTTAAAACCTTATTTTACCTTTTTTAATTTATTGTGGCATGTTAAAAGAAAGGATTTTCTTTTTTAATATATTTTTCTTTTTTCTTCTTTTTTTGTTTTTTTTAAAGTGTTGCCACCACTTTGTATCTTACGCTACCACACAAGTGCTTAATAGACTTCTATTTAATTGTTGTAAATATGAATGTACTGTAGTATTTTTAAAGAGAGCTGATTTGAAGCTGCACACTAAAGACGGGCGATGTAGATATCTGTGCGTGTGTGTGCTGTACAGGTGCGGAGCGTGTGTGCAGGTGTGGAGTGTGTGCAGGTGTACAGGTGTGTGTGCGTGATGCCTATAGCAGGGGGACTACTTTAATGGGCTTGTCTTGCCAGCTCCTGTCCAGAGTTATACTGTAACACTCTCCTGAGATCGAAACCCAGAGGCACGAGACCGTCGCAATAACACTGGTGTTTCATTTCGAGTTTCTGTTTTAACGGAGAAATGTAGTCCTCCATGTATGGAGCCCGATGCTTTTTATTTAATTTAGAAAGGCTCAGTTCTAAGCCATGACCCGGTTCTAAGCCATGACCCGGTTCTAAGCCATGACCCGGTTCTAAGCCATGACCCGGTTCTAAGCCATGACCCGGTTCTAAGCCATGACCCGGTTCTAAGCCATGACCCGGTTCTAAATGCTTGTGGGTTTGTTTGTTTTTTAATGCTGTGGCAACACCCTGGTGTTTAAACTTTGCACAAAAGATGTTAAGCTATTACAGAAGCAGTGTCGTGTTCATGTATATATCTGTGCATACGTGTGTAAGGCGTGTACGTACACACACACATATTTGGGTGTAGGTACACACGCATATTGCATTATGCCGTATGTGATTATACACGTCTAAGTGCGTACGCGCTGAGTCTGGCGTCCGTCTCGCTCCGCTGTGCGAACCGAAGCGTGCTCTTGTTGCTAAGGGCGTAATGAGACGAAAGCGCGCTTTTGGGGGCGTAATGAGATGAAAGCGCGCTTTTGGGGGCGTAATGAGATGAAAGCGCGCTTTTGGGGGCGTAATGAGATGAAAGCGCGCTTTTGGGGGCGTAGTGAGATGAAAGCGCGCTTTGGGGCGTAGTGAGATGAAAGCGCGCTTTTGGGGGCGTAGTGAGATGAAAGCGCGCTTTTGGGGGCGTAATGAGATGAAAGCGTGCTTTTGGGGGCGTAATGAGACGAAAGCGCGCTTTTGGGGGCGTAATGAGATGAAAGCGCGCTTTTGGGGGCGTAATGAGACGAAAGCGCGCTTTTGGGGGCGTAGTGAGATGAAAGCGCGCTTTTGGGGGCGTAATGAGATGAAAGCGCGCTTTTGGGGGCGTAGTGAGATGAAAGCGCGCTTTTGGGGGCGTAGTGAGACGAAAGCGCGCTTTTGGAGCTGAGCAGCGACACCCTGTTCCACACGAGGAGTAGCCGCCCAGCGACGCGGTCCAATAACATTTGTCTTAATTACTGTAGTACTTTTCTCACAAAGTGTAGACGATAACGTTGGCAGTTATATCTTCAGACGAACATTCCCTGGCTTCAAATATCTTTATAGCTCTGTGTTTTTAAGATGTTACGCCAAAATGATTTATTTGTATTTTTTTTTCCCCACATTTCATTGATGGCCAAATTCACTGGGGTGTCTACGATGAACTAGGCGACTCTTCTGGTGACCCTTCTGCTGTTGAACAAAGACTTCCTGTTTCTTTTTTTTTTTTTTTTCAAAATGTTCTCCTAATTTAGTAGCCAATTCAACACTCTTATTTATTTCGATTCTCCCTCCCCTCACGAGCCCGCCGCCCGTCCTCCGGGTCAAGCTAATATCCCCGAGGCCGGCGATGATCCGCCTCCTCCGAGACGGAACTTCGCCCACCTGCTCTTTAGGAACGCCCTACTGCTTCTCGGTGAGCTCGTGCCGACTCTCCCTCCCCCTTCCCCCTGGAGCGGACAGCCAATCGCAGCCCCTGATCGGGACTCAAACCTGTTTCCTCTTTAATAGCTAAATAAACACTAGATAATCCATCCAATGAGCTCTTTCGCCAACTAAAAAAACAAAAACATCAACCTTTCCCCCCCCGCTTCACTTCAGCATTGTAACATTGTCATATTGCAGCGCATTGTGTAAATACTGTAAAATAAAATCTGTTGGTTTTACGTGCTGTATAATCGCCTGATTCCTTCCAGATCAACTCCCTGGGGAACGTCCACTCATTAAGAGGGAGGAGAGACGCAATTCTTCTTTCGTAACCACCCTACAAAATCCCCGATTACATGCTTATATGTTCTCCATATAAATACATATTGTGGAATCCCAAGGGGCCCTTTCATTCTTGGGAGCCATTGGAGGAAAAAAAGGACTACAGTTCCCAGCAGCCAGCAGTCCCACACCTGACCACCAGTTGAAGCCTGTAATGCAATGAGAACTGATGACAGCTGAAGTCAATGTGCGATTGCAGGCTGCTGGGAACTGTAGTCCCTTATTCCTCCAGTGGCTCTCATGAATTAAAGGGCCAGGCAGCCATTTACCTGTGCGGCCCCTTGGGATGACACAAGGTTTGTAAAAGGCAGTGTGACAAACCAAGACCAACAACCCTGTTGCAATTTACAAAACGCATATTTATTTAATAAACACATTTATTTAATAAACGCATATTGATGCTTCTGATTGTGAGCTTTCTCATCTGTTGATCACGTGAAATGAACGGTGTTCCAATAAACACCAAACCTCCAGGAGCAGAAGTTGAGGAGTGCCAGTTATAAGGTGCACCAGGTTTCCCTTTTTTTTTTTAAGTTCCAAGTTTGTGACCAGCCCTGAAATTAATGCCATTTCTCTTTCCTCACGACGAGAAGGTTCATCGTTTCACAGCGTTCCAATAAACCGCTCTGGGTCAATTTCAGTTCCACAGATTAATTCACACAAGCTCCTCAACCCATACTCACAAGTCTTAACACACACAATACTCTGGTACCTGCTACGGTACTGTAACTATGTCAGTCTACTTCAAACAATACTCACCACTGGGCAGCCTGCTGAGGATTCAATCAAACTTTCTCTGAAGCAACAACCATATAGATCAGAGAAACACAGGACTTCAAAGAGTTGATTAATTTCTAGAAAACAATTCGGTAAGCATTTGGTTGCTACACGCACTTAAAATTGACCAATCAGGTGTCTTGTTACTTTCTAGTAATTAATGCAATATGATAGTAAAATAAAATAAAATGGTTTAATCACCTGTCATGTTCCATTCAAGACAACGGAGTTAATAGATAGTGACAGAGCAGTATATTTACTGGATATTTATTTCAATCAGTATTAATATTTACATGTTTCATTTCAGATATACACATACATAACACTTTATTTTAATCTGCGATGTTATTCATTTAGTGCCATTTTAGTCCAGTTGCTACTTGATTTTTCCATTTTATTGCAACTGCTTTCAGATTATATCAGATGCGTTTATATAATTGCATTCTTTTTTTTGTTTGTTTCTAAAATTTGTTTCAGATTTTTTCAATTTAGTGGCCAATTACACCCTCTATTTATTTTCATTCACCCTACCCACACGAGTCCACCGCTCATCTCTACGAGGCAAGCTAATTCTCAGAGGGCAGCGAACTCTGCTTCCTTCGAGACGGAATTCTCCCCCACCCACGTCCTGGAGACTCCCTTACGTGCTTCACGGCGGACCCGACCCTCCCCCGCCGGGGCTCCAGGGCAGAGACGGAAACAAAATCTCTTGTTAAATTTCATGAATCACAAATGCTTTTGCAGTGTTTAATGATTCTTTAAAATCGAACACAATCGCTGTTGCATTTATCGAAATCCAGACGCATTTTTGAAAACACTATCTACAGAGCTACAGAGCAGACATAATCACCCAAATGTTACTGAATTAATTGGAGACAAAAGACAAAATAATGGAAACGCCAAACGATATATGAATATTTATCAACTAGTAAAGAGTTGGGTCACTCTTTGCCTTCAGAACAGATTCAACCCTTCTTGGAATGCTGTCATACAACTTTTGAACTGTTTCTCGTGCGATATTGACCATTCTTTCAAGAAGAACAGCCTCCAGTCCTTTGAGAGATGAAGGCTGTGGAAATCCGCTCCACACTCTACGTTCCAGAACTTCCCATAAAAGTTCAATGATGTTTAGATCTGGTGTTTGGGGAGGCCAAGTGTTATGGTCCAAGTTATTGTCTTAGAATATGGAAACATCGGCCTCATGGGTGGTCTAGCGGTTACAACATTCAATGCTGGCCACCGCGACCGGGGTTCGATTCCACCGGCCGCGCCAGTTCACTGGCAGGGACTGGCACTAGGGGGCGGCAATTGGCTGTCTGACCCAGGGAGGGAGGGAGGGAGGGGGAGGGAAGCCTTTGCGGTATTGCTGCGTATAGGAGTGGCTCTGTGCACCGGAGTTCCGGTGACGGCAGTTACAGTGAATATATACGAGGGAGGGGGATAATTGACTTGAAAAATAGAGGGTATAATTGGATACTAAAAACGGGGAGAAAAACATAATAAAAGTAGAAAAAAATATATATGGGAACATCTTGAGGAAACAATGCTTGCACCATAGGGTGCACCTGGTCGCCTAAAAAGGCTTTTTATTTCTTGGCCGTTATTCTACCATGCAGAGTAATAATCGGACCCAATGACTCACACAAGATGGCTGCCCATACCGTAACAGATCCACCGCCATGTTTAACAGTTGGGAACAAGGCAATGTGAGTTGAAAGCTTCCTTTGGCTTTCCCCAAACATCAACTCGTCCAGGTGTAGGAAAAATAGTCAAATAAGACTCGTCAGTCCATATTCCACTGCACAGAAGTCCAGGTTCTGCAGTCCAGCCATAAACATCAGCTTTGTAAAACTCACAACGTACCGTTTTTATTTAGACTTGGTCACAGAGATGTAGATTCATTTCTGTGATCATAGTTTTTTTTTTAACCAACTGTCCTGTTAGGTGTCTGTCTGTCCCTGTCGGCGAGATTCGACCCACTGTTCCTCCTTCCTGATCTAGTTTTACCTTGTTTGGCGTATGCATTTTACATTTACATTTACATTTACATTTTAGGCATTTAGCAGATGCTCATATCCAGAGCGACTTACACAGTTTACATTTCTTTACATCCCATCCCATTTATACAGCTGGATATTTTACTGAAGCATTTCAGGTTAAGTACATTTAGCTCAAGGGTACAACAGCAGTGCCCCCACCTGGGAATTGAACCTGCAACCTCTGAGTTACAAGCCCAGTTCCCTAACCACTACACTACACTGCCATGCCGTCATGATTTTCGACACTGTTCCCCTTGACACGCTAAATAGTTTTGCCGTTTCTGTGACTGATGCACTTCAGTATTTGACCTCTTTCAAAATCTGTTTAAATCTCTCCTGGTGCTTTAGAAAAGCAGCTCAAGTGTTGGTTTTAAAAACGTATTTTATTGCAGAAACATATTGGTAATTATTAATGACATTAATATGAAACAATTATGAAATAATTACGATTGAGTCACTCGATACGAGTCCGTTTATTAATTTGGTGTTTCCGTTATTTCGTCCACCCCGTATGTACAGTATATATACTGCGATCACCGTCCTTGTAAATAAGAATGTGTTCTTAAGTGACCCGCCTGGCTAAATAAAGGTTAAACAAATAAATAAATAATCAAGTCCTAATTCGGCCCAAATGAACGTGTCTAAACACGCACAGATTCAGTGCCACTCCGCCGCGACGCAGGGTGGCGCTGTTCCCACGTTAGCGCACTCTGCGCGATGCTCGTTGCTCCGGGATCCATTGCTCAGGCCTGTGACCCCTTCCAGCTCCTCGCACTCGTTCCGTGGTGGGGGGAGGGTGCGAGTTTTTAAGACAACGCAGAAGGCGCCCACTGCGCATGCCCGTCCCTTGTTCCAGCAACAACTGCACTCGGAGCCATAACAAATCGCCCGAAATTAATCACTTTGGCAAAAAAATATAGTGATTTTTTAAAAGGGGGGGGCAATCGCACGCGGAATCGGGCTCGCCTCACCCTCTCTAGGTAACGCACCTCACGGGGGAGAGACATATTTCTGGGGATGGTACTGATAACTTTAAATTCGCGGAGGATTAAAAAGGTGAGCCAGCCGCCTCTCTTCCTCCAGGACAGATTCGATAAAAATGGGCGATTATGTACCGACGAGGGGTTTTTCCCCCAAGAGTGAGGACGCAGTGCTTCGCCCGGACGTCTGAGGAGGAACAGCGAGATGACATTCATCACCCCATCCTGTATATGTTTAGCCAGCCAGAGCCAGCCAGCCACTTAACAGAAGACTACCCCCCGAACGAGAAGGGATCGATTGCCTTTTTAGCCAACACTAGCTAGCCAGCAAGCTAGCTTCCTTTTTCCTTTTAAATAATAATTCGCTAGCTAACGTCGACGTTACCGCTTCTTTAATCCGTCCTGTTACGCAAGCCCTCGGCACGGTACAGTACGCCCAGAAGCCAGCCGACCCGCTGTCTGGTCTGGTCTGGCGTGTGGAGGACAGACAGCTTATTAAAAACGCGAGAAGGGTGATGAACATCTGTAGCGTTTGAGCAGCCTTGGCCGTCGGGACCCGATGCGATCGGCGCACGGTGCTGCTGTGCGTAAAGCGGTGTGCGTAAAGCGACCTTCTGACTCACGCCGCTGCTTTCTGACACCGCGGACAGCACACGGCACCGAGATATATATATATATATTTCCAGGGGTGTTTTGGCTCCTCCGTCCCCGCATTGTTTGATGTAAGGGGCTGAGGGGGAAGGAGAGACCCAGAACCCAGCCAGCCATGCAAGCCGGCCCGCTACAGTACGACTTCTCCAGCGAGGAAAACGCACCCAAATGGCGGGGACTTCTGGTGCCGTCTCTGAACAAGGTGAGCGGGTAATCCGAGGCGGCTAGGGGCGGGCGGGTAACCAGCGGGTGTGTTTGTGCAGCGGCAAGCCTTCACTGGAGCTGTTCAGTTTCAGCGACTCTGCCGCTGGATGATTTGTCTCCAGGAGCGGGGGTTTTTTGGGGGAGGGAGAGAGGGAAGGGCCGTCACGCCCTGGTGGTGATGTTTTGGCAGACAGCTTAGCCAAAGCGGCGACAAAATCATGTCTCCCTGTCGCGATGGGTTTAAAAAACAACAAATGTTGACGGTGGTGATGGTGGTGATGGTGATGATATCTGTGATGGTTGTGGGTGATTGTGGATAACTGGTTATCTAGCAAACCGCAGCTCGCTACAGCGGGTTTAATGTCTCCCACTGGCGAGGGAACGTCTGCGTGGTTTGTTTGCAGGTCGCTGTTCTGATTTCTCTGCTCGGTGTTACCGGCGATGTTTGGCGAGAGATAGTCGGCCCGGTGCGGTAGCTAATCGGTGAGCTAGGCTAGCGGACATTTCACGCGAAGGGCAGCGGCGCGTTTGTGTGTTGCAGTGCTGCTGCGCTTGCTGTTGTTGTGACACACTTGACGCACCGCCTCGGGAATCTTCGCGTTTGAACTCCGGTACCGTAAAAAGCGTGAAAACACGGTACGACCGCGAAAGAGCATCCGCCTTCAGGCGCGTTCTGGAAACACTGCAGAGCTAGCCTAGCCTAGCCACATGACACGGGAGATTTTAAACGCGAGCCGTTTCGCCTGTATTCGTAAATTGGTTCAGAGCGACACGGCAGCACATCAAATACACACGTTGAGAGAAACGCAATTTTGCCAGCTTTGCTACATCGCATGGAAATATTGGCCCGTAGAGCTGTCTTCCAAACCCTCGACTCAGAAATGCAAACATTCTTATTTTTTTGGGGGGTTGGTTGTTTTTTTCTCTCTGTGTGCTGATTTTAGTCATCACTGTTGTAAGCAGCTAAATAATTAGACGATTTTAGATTTTGAATTCGGCAAAATGAAAACAAATCAAGATGGGGTATTCATGTGTGCGGGAGCACGGGATCGGAGTCTCTCGAGCCGTCATCGTGTGTTCTGGACGGCGGGACGTCACGATTGCAGCTCATTTCATCAAGTCCAGTTGAGTCCGGCACCAGGAAGATGAGCTTCCACACGCCAGTTGTCCGAGCTGCTGATTGTGGTCTGTAGACGTTGTGTACCTGTCGTGGTACGCGACGTCTGTCATGCATTCAGGACCCTCTCCATTTCCAAAGGTTAACAAGAGGCAGGGGGTTCGTGATCACGGCCGATTTACACGTTTAAAGACCACGTTGCATCGAGCCCGAGTAAATGCGGCCTCATTCACTGGCAATGCAAATGCCCGCAGTCTGCTAGCATGCCGGCAGTGCTGCTGGGCCTCAGTTGTAATGCTGAACATTTGCAGTGTATTGCATTTTCTTGGTCACCTCGTGTGTGTGTGTGTGTGTGTGTGTGTGTGTGTGTGTGTGTGTGTGTGTGTGTGTGTGTGTGTGTGTGTGTGTGTGTGTGTGTGTGTGTGTGTGTGTGTCAGGCATGTGTGTGTGTGCATGTGTGTGTGTGTGTGTGTCGTGTGTGTGTGCTTGTGTGTGTGTGTGTGTGTGTGTGTGTGTGTGTGTGTGTGTCAGGCATGTGTGGGTGTGTATATCGTGCTTGTGTGTGTGTGTGTGTGTGTGTGTGTATATCGTGTGTGTGTGTGTGTGTGTGTGTGTGTGTGTGTGTGTGTGTGTGTGTGTGTGTGTGTGTGTGTGTGTGTGTGTGTGTGTGTGTGTGTGTGTGTGTGTGTGTGTGTGTGTGTGTGTGTGTGTGTGTGTGGGGTGAGTAGGTGCCACTCTTAAGCAACTGAAAGTATAACACTAATTGCTGTTCAAATAAGATTATGCAACCTGAAGTCAAACCCACGAATTCAACGGGACAAATGTATCTGTGGTTAGAAAGGGTTCTTTTTTCTGACACAATTGCACTGAAACCTGCACTCTCTCTCTCTCTCTCTCTCTCTCTCTCTCTCTCTCTCTCTCTCTCTCTCTCTCTCTCTCTCTCTCTCTCTCTCTCTCTCTCTCTCTCTCTCTCTCTCGATGGAGAAGTCAAAAGCAAAATGGCATTGTGGATGTTCAGTGCGACAGCCTGACAAGTTCTGTTATTTCTGCCTCTCTTTTGTTAACGGGTTTCAGTTTGACTTCTGCTTCAGTCGGCCAAATTGTGAATGTCAAAATTCACGGCGACGGCTGCTTGCACTTTGTATTGTTATTGTTTCAGATTCTTTTCCAGTTTTTCTCCCAATTTAGTGGCCAATCACACCCTCTATTTATTTTGATTTGCCCTCCCCACACGAGTCCGCCGCTCGTCTCTACGAGGCAAGCTAATTCTCAGAGGGCAGCAAATTATGCTTCCTTCGAGACGGAATTCGTCCCCACCCACGTTCTGGAGACTCCCTTACGTGCTTCACGGCGGACCCGAGCCGGCTCACCCTCCCCCTCCCCTGGGGCGGACAGCCAAACACCCCCGCCCCCGATCGGGACTGACGACCAGGGCCGGTCTGGTAGAGACGGGTTTAGAACCATGTCCCTGACAGGCAGCGCACACTCGTACAGGACCAGCCAAGATACGATGCGCTAGACCGCTACGCTATCCACCGCCCATGCCGCTTGCATTCTTATTGTTTGGCATCACGTCTTTTGTGTTTCTGCTGCGGTTTCCCCGTTAAAGAAGACCTCGGAGGAGGAAGGCCTTTGTGGCATCGGAGTGTTCCTAACCTCCACACCGTCTGCTTGCTGCAGCTTTGGCAGACTGACCAATGGCAGAGCAGAGATGAACAGCGACGCAGGGTTAGGGCCCGCCCCTGTCAGCAGCCTGGCCAATAGTAGAGCAGAGATGGAGGGCAATGGAGGGTGAGGGTATATATATATATATAATACATGCCATTTAGCAGACAATTTTATCCAAAGTAGACTTAAAGTAGTGAATGCATACATTTTTCAGTATATGTGGTCCCAATGGGACTCGAACCCACAACCTAAGCATTGTCAGCGCCACCCTCTACCTACTGAGCCACACAGAACCACGCTCTACCTACTGAAACACACAGAACCACACTCTACCTACTGAAACACACAGAACCACGCTTTACCTACTGAGCCACACAGAACCATGCTCTACCTACTGAGCCACACAGAACCACGCTCTACCTACTGAGACACACAGAACCACGCTCTACCTACTGAGCCACACAGAACCACGCTCTACCTACTGAGACACACAGAACCACGCTCTACCTACTGAGACACACAGAACCACGCTTTACCTACTGAGACACACAGAACCACGCTCTACCTACTGAGCCACACAGAACCACGCTCTATCTACTGAGCCACACAGAACCAGGCTCTACCTACTGAGACACACAGAACCACACAGGGTACAGGGAAGATAGTACCACAGGTTCTACAGACTCACCAGATACCTTTCGTATGTCCTCCCTGCTTCTTAGCGACAGGAAGTTCCGGTTGTTTCCGGTTGTTTCGGTCATACGTTATATTTCCGTACAGAACGGTCGGTTGCCACAGTACTGTCCGTGGTCACGGCCGCCTTAATTAGAACGTTTTGGGCTCAACGGCATGGAAGCAGAAGTTTCAGTGTTAAGGGCGCATAGTTGAGTATCTGGTGCGCCTAGAGAGTCTGTGATGGTGCATTGCCTGTGTGCAGAGTGTCATCTTAGTGAATAGAATATTCTTTATTGCCATGTTACACAAGGTAATTGGAATGTGTCTTTTTGCATCTCTCTCCTAAGAGAGGTCTGAGCGCAGGGTCAGCCATAGTACAGCGCCCCTGGAGCAGTTTTAGGGGTTCAGTGTCTTGCTCAAGGGCACTTCGGCAGTGTCCCAGGAAGTGAACTAGCATCCCTCCGGTTTCCAGTTATTCGTTTTTTAGTTTGGCGTTCCTGGGATTCGAACCAGCAACCCTCTGCTTGCCAGCGCATGTCGCTAACCACTGAGCCACTGCCAGCCCCTTAGAAGACATGCATGCCCCTGACCTGTCTCATCTCGTACAGACGTGCCTGTTAAACAGCGGGAATCGCTCCTGATGTTGAATTCTGGAATATTCTCTCTGTCCTGATGCGAGCCTGAGGGGAGTTGTCCAGTTTATCCTCTGGAGGCTGGATCTGAGCTGAGTGGGCTGGATCTAGCTGAGTGTAGTGTAGCTGAGTGTAGCTGAGTGTAGCTGAGTGTAGCTGAGTGTAGCTGGGTCTAGCTGAGTGTAGCTGGATCTGCGCTGAGTGTAGCTGAGTGTAGCTGAGTGTAGCTGAGTGTAGCTGAGTGTAGCTGAGTGTAGCTGGATCTGAGCTGAGTGTAGCTGGATCTGAGCTGAGTGTAGCTGGATCTGAGCTGAGTGTAGCTGGATCTGAGCTGAGTGGAGCTGGATCTGCGCTGGCGGGCTGTGTGTCGTCGAGGCCGAGGAGACGCGCCTCATCCCAAGGTCACACCAGCCCCCGATCCTTGTGTCCTGACAGTGTGACACAGCACTTTTGGGGAATTGGTCTCTTCCTCCCCCCCTCAGGAGGTTGCAGGTTCACTTCCCAGGCCCGAGGCACCAGGGACGGGCCAGATTTTGACATTAATGGGCCCTAGGCCCCGCCCCACCCTCCGGCATGGCATTCTGGGAGATGGAGTTCTTAGATTTTACGTTAAATTGGAGATATGATTTCATCTGCTTTATTAATTTTTTATGACGACTACTACTACTAATAATAAGGATCCTGTGTGATGAACATATATTTATTAGTGTAAGTGTAATATGACTATAATAATAATAAGAAGAAGAAGAATATGAATGAATATGAATATTTCCCCCATAATTCCGGGCCGCGTGCCAGGTTTGGGCCCGAGGCGGAGATCCAGCTTGTGAGAGGCACAGATTTTGCACCCTCACGCTTTTCGATTTCCGAAGGGAATCACGATGCAGCACAAACGCTGAGCACAAATATGGGCCAGGGAGATGGGCTACAGCTGCTGCTCTGCACAAATTTTCACTTTAAAATTCCGGCTCATATTGTACCAGGTTTACCCCCGCACAGTCGGCAGGGCAACCGTCCAAATCCGTCACTGTCCCCTTCCTGGATCGAGTCCCTGCGTCGTTTCTCCACCGCACCACAGAACCGTGAAGATAGGAGGAGTTATCTGTCGTTATAGTTTGAGTATTTTAATCGTTTTGTGGCACCGTTTGGCTGGCCGCTGCAGCAGTATCCAGCCAACGCTGCGATGTGACTCGGTAGACCTTCTCGTTGTGAATGCTGGACTCCAGATCTCGTGGAATTTGGTCTTCGGACCAAACACAGATGAGCGCTCGCACCTCAAGAACAGACCAAACTGAACTTTGTGTCTTCATCTTGTTCTCCCGGTGTTGTGATATTTTAAAGTGTAGCTAAATTCAGCACGGGTACTCAGGTTCGGTACGGTTCGCTTGGCGGTGGAAACAGTGACAAAACGTGGGAGCACAGATTGGTTACCAAGGCGTACCGTACCGTGCTGTGTGGTGGAAGAGCGATATTCGATGGGGATACAGAGATGTGCTCGCTCTGTGGAGAGGGCAGGATCTGGGCTTCATGTTGTTCAAATGTGACACTCTGCAAGACCAGGGAGTTGCCATGGCGTTGCATTTCCCCCTATGAGAGGAGTGAATTTTTCTAAACGAAATGAAAATGAGGTTGTCCTTTCGTTAAAGTATCAGGTTGCATTGTGCCAGTAGGCAGTGACCACACACACACACACACACACACACTCTCTCTCTCTCTCTCACACACTCACTCACACACTCTCTCTCTCTCTCACGCACGCACGCACACACACACACACACACTCTCTCTCTCTCTCTCTCTCTCTCTCTCTCTCTCTCTCTCTCTCTCTCACACACGCACACTCTCTCTCACACACACACACACTCTCTCTCACGCACTCTCTCACACACACACACACACACACTCTCACTCTCTCACTCTCTCTCTCACGCACACACACACACACACACACTCTCTCTCTCTGTCTCTCTCTCTCTCTCTCTCACTCACACACACACACACACACACACACGACTGGCAGTTCCTCAAGAGGAAATGCAGAAGACGCACTCTGAGGCGAGGGGAGTGCTTACTGGCAGGGCCGTGGATCACAAGTCTCTCTTTTCCCTGAGATGTGCTAAAATGCTGCTATTTATAATCCCGGCCAAAATGATCTAATAAGAGAAGCGTCTCGGGCCGTGCTTTCAGGGGCTGTGGAAGGGAGATGCTTTCGGTTTCTTAGTAACCGGATTTGGGAGCGTTCTCCTGGCTCGCCCCCGGGCTCGCTGGCTTCACCCTCTCTGTCCATCGGAGGGAGCCGGCCTCCAGCACGCAGTGTGAGGGAGAGATGGAGCTCACAGAGACCGCACGTTAGTGTGAGGGAGAGATGGAGCACAGAGACCGCACGTTAGTGTGAGGGAGAGACCGCACGTTAGTGTGAGGGAGAGTGTGAGGGAGAGATGGAGCAGAGAGACCGCACGTTAGTGTGAGGGAGAGACCGCACGTTAGTGTGAGGGAGAGATGGAGCAGGGAGAGATGGAGCTCAGAGAGACCGCACGCTAGTGTGAGGGAGAGATGGAGCTCAGAGTGCACGCTGTGTGTGAGCTCACAGTGTGAGTGTGTGAGGGAGAGATGGAGTGAGTGTGAGGGAGAGATGGAGCGTCCGCTTAGTGTGAGGGAGAGATGGAGCTCAGAGAGACCGCACGCTAGTGTGAGGGAGAGATGGAGCTCACAGTGAGCGCACGTTAGTGTGAGGGAGAGATGGAGCAGAGTGTGAGGGGAGATGGAGCACAGAACGCGTTAGTGTGAGGAAGAGATGGAGCACAGAGACCGCACGGTGTGAGGGAAGAGCTCAGAGACACACAGAGGGAGAGATGGAGCCAGCGTTAGTGGAGCACAGAGAGACCGCACGCAGGGAGAGAGATGATGGAGCACGCAGTGTGAGGGAGAGATGGAGCTCAGAGAGACCGTTAGTGTGAGGATGGAGCTTCCGCGTTAGTGACCACTGGAGACCACACGTGTGAGGGAGAGATGGAGCACACAGAGACCATGCTCACACAGAGACCGCACGTTAGTGTGAGGGAGAGACCGCACGTTAAGGGAGAGATAGAGCGAAGAGACCGCACGTGAGAAGGACTGAACGGAGGCACGCTGTGCGTGTGCGTGTGTGCGTGTGGGTGCACTGCTGCTTCGGGTCTGGGCTAATATCCCGAGTTACCAGTTGTTCCCAGTGTGAACGGGGCCTGCAGATGATCAGTTGTGTGAACATTTTACATTTTACATTTTTAGGCATTTAGCAGACGCTCTTATCCAGAGCGACTTACACAGTTTACATTCCTTTACATACAATCCATTTATACAGCTGGATATTTTACTGAAGCAATTCAGGTTAAGTACCTTTAGCTCAAAGGTACAACAGCAGTGTCCCCACCTGGGAATCGAACCTGCAACCTTTGCGTTACAAGCCCAGTTCCCCCTAACCATTATGCTAACATTGCCACCTGAACAGCTGTCTACAGGTGACCAGTTGTGTTTACAGTGGTGTACAGGTGACCAGTTGTGTTTACAGTGGTGTACAGGTGACCAGTTGTGTTTACAGCGGTGTACAGGTGACCAGTTGCTTCCCATGTGAAATGTGCCTGGTCTCTGATCATCGCTGGCTCTGAAGTACGCTGTGTCACACCGTGTGGAAAATGAGCACAGTCAGTAATAATCAGAGCTTTGCTAGGAAATGAGAGCGTTCACAGTTCAGGCACTTAGCAGCACTCACAGAAGAGCTTTTAAAATGGCTGCAGAATCCTCTCCAGGGGCGCAGGTCAGTGGAGCTGCAGTCCAAGCAGAGCCTTCAAAGAGAGGTGTCCCGTTTCACACACCTGCTGCAGGATCGGTCCTTCACAACGTGTGTGTGTGTGTGTGTGTGTGTGTGTGTGTGTGAGTGTGTGTGAGTGTGTGTGTGTGTGTGTGTGTGTGTGTGTGTGTGTGTGTGTGTGTGTGTGTGAGTGTGTGTGAGTGTGTGAGTGTGTGTGTGAGTGTGTGAGAGAGTGTGAGAGTGTGTGAGAGTGTGTGAGAGTGTGTGAGTGTGTGTGTGAGTGTGTGTGTGAATGAATATGTATATATATTTATAATATAATAATAATAATATATGCCATTTAGCAGACGCTTTTATCCAAAGCGACTTACAGTAGTGAATGCATACATTTTACAGTATATGTGGCCCCAGTGGGAGTTGTGAACCCACAACCTAAGCGTTGTCAATGCCATGCTCTACCTACTGAGACACACAGAACCACGCTCTACCTACTGAGCCACACAGAACCACACTCTACCTACTGAGACACACAGAACCACGCTCTACCTACTGAGCCACACAGAACCACGCTCTACCTACTGAGACACACAGAACCACATATTTAATAAGAGTTGTTCAGTGAGCTCCTGATTATCATACAGCCCTGTTCAGTGGCTCTGTCCTGTATCTCGGCGTTGTTTCTCTCGGAAGGGGAAATGGCCGTTGTGCCGTTTCTGCCCCACAGGACGGTTGTGTGTTGATGTGATCGTGTGGCGCAGCACCCAGCCTGAATGTAGCGCTGCGGACCTTTCAGGTGCCAAGGAGGCTGCTGGGAAGGCTGACTGCATCTCTCCCACACTGCTCATCTCCCACAATGCATCTCTCCCACACTGCTCATCTCCCACAATGCATCTCTCCCACACTGCTCATCTCCCACACTGCTCATCTCCCACACTGCTCATCTCCCACAATGCATCTCTCCCACACTGCTCATCTCCCACAATGCATCTCTCCCACACTGCTCATCTCCCACAATGCATCTCTCCCACAATGCATCTGTCCCACACTGCTCATCTCCCACAATGCATCTCTCCCACACTGCTCATCTCCCACAATGCATCTCTCCCTCACTGCTCATCTCCCACAATGCATCTCTCCCACAATGCATCTCTCCCACACTGCTCATCTCCCACAATGCATCTCTCCCACAATGCATCTCTCCCACACTGCTCATCTCCCACAATGCATCTCTCCCACACTGCTCATCTCCCACAATGCATCTCTCCCACAATGCATCTGTCCCACACTGCTCATCTCCCACAATGCATCTCTCCCACACTGCTCATCTCCCACAATGCATCTCTCCCTCACTGCTCATCTCCCACAATGCATCTCTCCCACAATGCATCTCTCCCTCACTGCTCATCTCCCACAATGCATCTCTCCCACACTGCTCATCTCCCACAATGCATCTCTCCCTCACTGCTCATCTCCCACAATGCATCTCTCCCAGACCACACTTCTCTGTGAAGGTGCCCAGTCTCACTGCGTAGCCCTGGTGTTGCTGCTCAAATGGTCAGAAGTCATGGCAACAATAACACAGAGAATAAGTCTTTAAAACCTTTTATTTATATTTTTTACACGGAAAAATGCAGCCTGTATATGGTAGCTTTTTGTTCTTAGATTTAGTTGTGAACTTTAGTTGTGATGACTTCAGACTTGTAGTAAAAGTAAAAGTACTTGAGACTTGACTTAGACTTGCATGTCTGTGACTTGGACTAGACTTGGACTTGAGCTGGATGACTCGAGAGACTTGTTTTGAGTGTGATTTGAGGACTTTGACACCTGAAATGTGGGACTTGACCTGAACACGGTGACTTGGGACTTTACTTTAGACTTGAAGGTTAAGACTTGAGACTTGCTGATGACTTGCACAACAGTGCCTTAGAGTCACAACTCTGTTATTATATGTTTTTATTTGTGATTAGATGCGAGTATACCTATATACATAAATGAGCAGCGGTGCATATTGCTCCACCGGTGACCTCCAGAACCCTTGCGCATAAAGGGGTGGTCTGGATGTGGGGTGGTCTGGATGTGGGGTCGGCTGGGGGTCACATGCCCTCACAAGGCCTGCCGCTCATCCCCTCCATGTGGGGTGTCACCAGGGCCCCAGGGTGTGAGGCTCTCCCCCAGCCAGCCAGCGGGCGGTTAGGTCTCTCTCTCTGAGCTCTGGACCATCAAGTTCACACAGAAGATAGCCTCCACCATCAATCCCACACCATCAATCCCACATGATAGGAATATTCTTTATTTGCCATGTTACACAAGGTCATTGGAATTTCTCTTCTCACATATCTCTCCTAGATACACACACACATAGGCCACTATACATATGTATTCCATCAGAGAGGTCCGAGCGCAGGGTCAGCCACAGTACAGCGCCCCTGGAGCAGTTTAGGGGTTCAGTGCCTTGCTCAAGGGCACTTCGGCAGTGCCCCAGGATGTGAACTAACATCCCTCCGGTTTCCGCTCGCCAGCCCGTGTCGCTAACCACTGAGCCCCTGCTGCCCCCATACCAATCACACGATCAGATCTACAGTCAATCCCACATGATCAACCCCCACAGCGTGTCCCAAACGCAGCAGGGAGGTGAGGGCTTTCATTCTGCCTCCTGAGCGCCCCCTGCCTGTGACTGTGCTCAGTCTTCTGTCCAGCGGCAGGGTGGTTAGGGAGCTGGGCCCGTAACAGAGGTTGCAGGTTTGATTACCAGGTGGGGCACTGCCGTTGTACCCTTGAGCTAAAGGCACTTAACCCGAATTGCTTCAGTAAATATGCAGCTGTATAAATGGATTGTATGTAAAGAAATGTAAACTGTGTAAGTCGCTCTGGATAAGAGCGTCTGCTAAATGTCTCAAATGTAAATCTTTTTTGTTGTTATTTTGTTTTATTTTTTCAACACTTGGTTGTTGTGGCGAGCCCGTGTGCACCGGCCCACACCCCCAAATTACCCAGAAACCCCAGCCCTGCTCTCCGCTCAAACGAACCTGTGGTCGCCACTGTAAGTCGATGCCACGTTTTTGTTTTTAAATAGCCGGCGTAAACGGGAACCGTGAAATGAGATTTCAGTTTGACGCGTTGCACCCTTCAGGCAAGGCAGCGAGACTCTGTCGGCACTTTCTCTTTCACATTCACAACCGCCGAGGTGGCGTAGAAACGACGGGACTGAACTCACTGAGATGTCGAGCGGGCAGGTGTGGAATATGTACGGTTGTAACGCCTTTCTGACTGGATTAAACAACGTGGTTGATATTTGTTGAAACCTCTCCCGTCTATGTTGTTCGGTCGTAGGCGTAGGATCGCTGAGAAATCGCACCTTGTGTTCTGATGATTTGGTGAAACTGGACGTTAAATGTCCCTTCAGTTTGCCACCTCTGCTGAATAATGCTTGTCTAACAATCGCTCTGTTATAGCCACCACGTTTGAACCCCCTCTCGTTCTGGAGACTCCCTTTGTTCAACTGTGCTTCACGGCGGACCCGAACCGGCTCACCCCCCAATCCCCTGGGGTGGACAGCCAAACGCCCGCCCCGATCAGGGCTGGGAGGGCAGGGCCGGTCTGGTAGAGACGGGTTTAGAACCGCATCCCTGACAGGCAGCGCACACTCGTATCGGACCAGCCAAGATACGGTGCGTTAGACCGCCCTACGCTATCCACCGCCCCTCAACTCCACATTTTTATTTAAGGGAGGAGTTGCAGAATACTACTTTTCTTGGTCATAGTTGGGCTGATTCGCTGATTGGCTGATTACTCCCTGATGGAAGACTGTGATGATGACTGATAAAATAAGCTCTTTGTGGTGCATTGTGGGAAAGATATCTAGACAGGTTTTATTTTGAGCGAACGTCCAGCGTTTAACATGCATTCAACAAGACCAAGTGCAAAGCTGGCCTATGTTGAAATTTTTACATTTTGCAGTCCAGCTACTTAGCTAAAATAAGTTATGGAAAATACAGTTTTTGGAATTCGCACTCTCTAACCTACAATTAGAATCATTTTCTGATGTTTTACCTGAACAAGCTAACGTGTTAGCCAACAATACGAAGAATAACTTTGCTATGTGCTGCGAACATACATTTCAATACAGTCTTTCGCGGTATGAGTGTGTGAGTGAATGGTGTATGTGCCCTGTGATGGATTGGCGACCTGTCCAGGGTGTATTCCTGCCTCTTGCCCAGTGCATGCTGGGATAGGCTCCAGCCCCCCCCGCGACCCTGACCAGGAGTAAGCGGGTGAGATAATGAATGGATGAATGAATGAAGGGCGTGGGAGATATGATGGTGGGAGGGCTGTAGAATGTTCAGGGTGCGAACCTGCAGGCGCTGTCCAGTGCCGTAGTCCTGAACGACCACATCGAGAGCGGAGCTCTAAAACGCGTCATTCCCGCTTGTTCCCGTTGTCACAAGACTGTTGCTCACAATCAGTTTTATTATGAATACAGCGATTTACATGAAAGAGTAAAAACTCAAATTAAAAGTGTAAACGGTGCAGTTTGTTCTGGATATATTTACGTGAGATGCTAACGCTGTAGAACAAACCTTTTCCTGAAAGTGCGCTGTGTTGGAAGCTGTAGTGCGGGAGACACTGAGCTCACGATAGCGCATTAATTAGCGCTACTCTTGAGTAATGGCTAACGGTGACTCGTTTATGAGTGCCACCCTTGATTAGATACAAGATCTGTATAAGAATGCATTTTATTGGTCTGCTTCCCAGCATCTGTGATTCTGATTGGATGGCAGTGTTATGTAATTGTCAGGGAGTTGATCTTAACTGGTGGTTGCCGGTTCAAATCCAGGGTGGGTTGGGGGGAGACATTGCTGTTTGTACTTACTTTAAGTAAGAGAGAGACTCTGTCTCTCTCTCTCTCTCTCTGCCTCTCTCTCTCTCTCTCTCTCTGCCTCTCTCTCTGCCTCTCTGTGTCTCTCTCTCTCTCTCTGTCTGTCTCTCTCTCTCTCACTCTCTCTCTCTCTCTCTCTCTCTCTCTCTCTCTCTCTCTCCTCTCTCTCTCTCTCTCTCTCTCTCTCTCTCTCTCTCTCTCTCTCTCCCTCTCTCTCATGGGAAGCTGCGCTCAGGAGAAGGGGGAAGGCAACTAAACGCTGTCAGTTTGACATTTTTAGAATAAAAAATTAGGTTTTGGGTGTCGCTCCTGAGGAGCGGCTAAAATTAGAGCCGCCCGCCGCACGGCCTGATGGGACGTTTCCATCCCGATACCTCCTGACGAAGCCTCCTGCTCCGTCCCGATCGAAACCAGCGCCGTCGTTCTTTGTGGCCACAAAGGCTGCCGTACCTGACCCGGGCCAGGCCCGCTTCTACGAGGGTGCAAAAGGGTGCACTGCACCCTCAGATGAATATATTTCACCCTCAGTTGAATATTGTGATAACCGTGTCTGTGCTAGGCAGCGTGAGTGCAGGCCCCTCTGCTGCGTCTGGGCCCGTCTCTCCCTCACACTCCCTCGCCGCTCTGCTGCCAAATCACTGAGCCCTGCAGCTCCTGGCGGCGACTTTCAACAGCCTCTGCCCCCCCCCCACGCCCCCCATCCCCAGAGCCCCGCAGGGTGGCCTAGACTGGAGTGGCAAACCCCAGCGTGCCAGGGCCCGGTAATTACACAGAGCATTTGCATATCTTAAATGTCATATGATCTGTCTGAACTCGAGAGCTTAAGAGACGTCTGTCTCAATTCAGAGACGAGATGCACAAAAAAAAAGTTCTGATATTGGAGGGGAGGGGGAGCTACTTGTTGTGTCGTGTGGTTCTGTGTGTCTCAGTAGGTAGAGCGTGGTTCTGTGTGTCTCAGTAGGTAGAGCGTGGTTCTGTGTGGCTCAGTAGGTAGATCGTGGTTCTGTGTGGCTCAGTAGGTAGAGCGTGGTTCTGTGTGGCTCAGTAGGTAGAGTGTGGTTCTGTGTGGCTCAGTAGGTAGAGCGTGGTTCTGTGTGGCTCAGTAGGTAGAGCGTGGTTCTGTGTGGCTCAGTAGGTAGAGTGTGGTTCTGTGTGGCTCAGTAGGTAGAGCATGGCGCTGACAACGCTTAGGTTGTGGGTTCGATTCCCATTGGGACCACATATACTGAAAAATGTATGCATTCACTACTGTAAGTCGCTTTGGATAAAAGCGTCTGCTAAATGGCGTATATTAAATGACAGTGTCAGTCTTCAGAATACCATCTCCCCCTTGGCTCTTATTTTACCAGAAAAGCCCCCTGCTCCTGCATTCGTATGCTGCTCAAGCTGTGTCAACAAGCCCCTGAAAGTGGCAGATGGAGGGATCGGCTTTCCGCCCTGTGTTCCAGAGAATGAATAATTCACGGTTGACGCTCTCCTCCTCTGTTCCTTATTGGCTTGGGCGTTAGCTCCTTAAAGGGTTAAATCTGGAATCCGCTGGTGCTGTGAGTTCAGAACGGAATGAACGAGGGATGAGGGCCGTTAAAAAGGAAAACAGAACCGGGGTTCGATTCCACCGGTTGCGCCAGAGACGGCTCTGGCCAGGAGTGCCACTAGGGGGCGGCAATTGGCTGTCCGCCCCAGGGAGGGGGGAGGAAAGCCGATATGAGTTCGCTGCGTAGAAGTGGCTCTGTGTACAGGAGTTACAGTCGACGGCTTGGCGAGTGCCGGCTCGGAGGAGGCGGTACATCACCTTTGTCACTGCCGGTCTCAGGGCTACGGCAGCGAGCACACAATACGAGGGGAGTAACATGAAAAAGAGGGTGTAATTGGCTACTAAATTGGTAGAAAATGGGAGAAAATCAGGAACTTATAATTTTTTTTACAAAATGTTACATTTAAAATGTACACATTTGTAAAAACTGCAGGCATG
The DNA here is from genome assembly GCA_029706075.1 of Aldrovandia affinis. Lineage (NCBI taxonomy): Eukaryota > Metazoa > Chordata > Actinopteri > Notacanthiformes > Halosauridae > Aldrovandia > Aldrovandia affinis. Next base: position 476,298 of record JAINUG010000346.1, on the reverse strand, counting down.
TCTGCTAGGCGTGTAATGGTACACTAAAATCATGGTTTGCTACGTATCTCGGGTTTGAAGTCTGCACAGATTGGCATGCATCATGAAAAGCTTAATTTTTCAGAAAAAGCATCTTAAAAAAAAAAAGTTATCCATTTGAAATACTTTCATTCTTTAGATAGCAGTAAAACACTCAATTTCAATGAAACGCCAAAACGTACAATTGTATGAAAGAATATTTGTGAAAACGGATGTTTCTTATAGACTTGTCAGTAGTTGCAGAAGTTTAATCCAAATTTTCGGGAGGTGTTTGACACCTTGTTAAGAAAAATTAAAAAGGCAAAATACATTTTGCTGAGACGTGGACGTTGCTGAGACGTTTTTGAGACGTTGTTGACTCGTTGAGACGTGGAGGTTGCTGAGACGTTGAGGAGGTTCTGCTAAAAGAACAGTAGAACTTGTCACTCTTGGTGAAGTGAGGAGTAATCCACAGCTAGCTGTGAAAGTAAACCGCAGCAAGAGGGAGTGAAGCTGAGGGGCGTGAAGCTGAGGGGCGGGAGTGAAGCTGAAGGGCGGTTAACCACCTGAGGGAGTGAAGCTGAGGGAGTGAAGCTGAGGGAGTGAAGCTGAGGCGGTGAAGCTGAGGGGAGTGAAGCTGAGGGAGTGAAGCTGAGGGGAGTGAAGCTGAGGGAGTGAAGCTGAGGGAGTGAAGCTGAGGGAGTGAAGCTGAGGGAGTGAAGCTGAGGGGCGTGAAGCTGAGGGGCGTGAAGCTGAGGGACGGTTAACCACCTGAGGGTTTACTTTCATACAGCCTCACAGCTCAGAGCGGCGTATTCCACTTATACCAAAATAAATAAACATTTCAAAAACAAAATGAATATACGCCTCTTATCCAAAGCGACTTACAGTAGTGAATGCATACATTTTCGGTATATGTGGCCCCAGTGGGAATCAAACCCACAACCTTGGCATTGTCAGGGCCATGCTCTATCTACTGAGCCACACAGAACCACATTTTCAGTTGTGAATCCGATGTTCAATGGAAATAGAATGCTTACCGCCTTGCGTATTGATTTGGAACCGTGATAAGGCCACTTTTTGCCGGAACTACTTCGGAGCCAATTTTTCCTTTACAGTTTACGGGAAAATAATGGACACCCTCTCGACCAATCAGAATTGAGTATCCAACCAAGCCCTTGGCCTGTGCTGCTGACGTAGGCCGCTGTGGCGTTTACCGTGTAACCGTACTCGTTTATACGTGACACAGTCTCACAGCCCAAGGAGCCCGCTGGCTCGTGCACATCCTCTCAACTCTGGAGGCATGAGGTGACATCACACTGCACTACGCGCTTAGCAACGTTTAAGAAAAACATTAGAGTGTTTTTGTTGAGCACAATATACTTGTACAAATACCTGAGGTGGAAGTGTGGTTAGGGTTAAGAGATGGGTAAACAGACTGTAAGGTATCGAGTAGGTTAGGTGTTGTTTTAGAAGTGTTCGCTTTTGAGGGGCGGTGGATAGCGTAGCGGTTTAACACACCGTATCTTGGCTGGTCCGATACAAGTGTAAGCTGCCTGTCAGGGACGCGGTTTGAAACCCGTCTCTACCAGACCGGCCCTGGTCATCAGCCCCGGGAGGGGCGCCGTTTGGGTCCGCCCCAGGGGGAGAGGGGGGGTGAGCCGGCTCAGAACATGGGTGCACGGGGAAGCGGAGTTCGCTGCCCTCTGAGAATTTTGTGACCGCCTGTGAGTTGTTAGCATCGCCCTCTGCTGCTTTAGCGTCTAACGGTGGATTGGCCTGTCTAGTTTGAAAAGGCAGGCAGTGTGGTATAATGGTTAGGGAACTGGGCTTTAGCGTCTTCAATCCCCAGGTGGACTTGTTGTACCCTTGAGCTAAAGGCACTTAACCTGAATTGCTTCAGTTAATATCCAGCTGTATAAATGGATTGTAAAGAAAAAACTGTTTGCTCTGGATAAGAGCGTCTGCTAAATGCCTGTAATGTAATGTAATGTAAAAACAGTTGATGGCTATGCTAGGCTCATTATAGTCATTATTTTAACGTATTTAATTTTGGTTAAACTGGTTTATTAGCGTGTTTCTGACACCAGTTCCTCCTCAGACTGTCATTCCACTTCACATTCCTGCCTTTTACATTTAGATATTTTTTAAATGTTATAATTTTCACTGCTAGTGACACTTTTGAATTTTGGGATATCAATAAATATATATATATATATATATGTTTTTACCTACAGTATCAGGTAAAACAACTAAAATCACTGATGTGTGACAAAATTTACAATTTACAATTTTGTCAGACGCCTTTATCCAAAGAGACGCAGGAGAATGCGTTAATGTGGCTAGAGAATTGTCTCTGCAATGGTTCTTAAATGACAGAGTGCATTCTTGTGTTAAATGACAGTGGGACGGCAGTGGTTAGCAGGCTGGCCAGCGGAGGGTTGCTGGTTCGAATCCCAGAAAGGGCAAATGGGAAAAAAACAATTAACTGGAAACCGGAGGGATTCTAGTTCACTTCCTGGGGCACTGCTGAAGTGCCCTTGAGCAAGACACTGAACCCCTAAAACTGCTCCAGGGGCGCCGTACTATGGCTGACCCTGCGCTCGGACCTCTCTTAGGAGAGATATGCAGAAAAACACATTCTCATTACCTCGTGTGTAACAGTAATGTGTCTGCTGTTACACGCCAACGCTCACTGTGGCTTCCCTCCTGCGTCACAGTGACAGGGTTTCTTCAGAGACGTTTGTTGGTATTTCTCCAGCGGAAGGTGAGTTCTCTTCAGCAGTGGAGTGTGGCTTAGGGTTCTGTGACTCTCTCCCCTTTGACTTCCTTACGGAACATTTATTTTGATCTAAACTCCTGTTGGAAACTCAAACAGTTAAGAGTTAAGTTGTTTTTCTTCTTACAAAGCCAGGTTTTTAGAGTGTCGATGGTGAGAGCTGCCCTCTCTGTCGGTCGCTGTGTGCGGGAGAAGCTGCCCTCTCTGTCGGTCGCTGTGTGCGGGAGAAGCTGGCCTCTCTCTCGGTCGGTGTGTGTGGGAGAAGCTGCCCTCTCTGTCAGTCAGTGTGTGCGGGAGAAGCTGCCCTCTCTGTCGGTCGGTGTGTGCGGGAGAAGCTGCCCTCTCTGTCGGTCGGTGTGTGCGGGAGAAGCTGCCCTCTCTGTCGGTCGGTGTGTGCGGGAGAAGCTGCCCTCTCTGTCGGTCGGTGTGTGTGCGGGGAGAAGCTGCCCTCTCTGTCGGTCGGTGTGTGCGGGAGAAGCTGCCCTCTCTGTCGGTCGGTGTGTGCGGGAGAAGCGATCGTGGTTTTCAGGTGTGCCGGGGTGGCGTGGCCGACCGCCCATTTTCTGAGGAATGTGCAGTAGTGCATCTTAAGGGCGGCTTTTAATGCTTATCACCGTATCTCTGATCGAATTAGGCCTCTGCTTGCCCCTCTCTCTCTCTCTCTCTCTCTCTCTCCCTCCCTCCCTCTCTTTCCCTCTCCTCCTCTCTCTGTCTCTCCCCCCTCTCGGTCTGTCTCTCTCCCCCTCTCTCTCTCCCTCTCTCTCCCTCCCTCTCTCCCTCTCTCTCTCTCCCTCTCTCTCTCTCCCTCCCTCTCTCTCCCTCCCTCTCTTTCTCTCCCTCCCTCCCTCCCTCCCTCCCTCTCCCTCCCTCCCTCCATGTCGATACCTGTTTTTTGAACGCGCCATATTGGCGCACCATGAAAGTGTTGCCAAAGCATTTTAATGTTTACAGTACACCAAAAAGCGTAATCGGGACCGTGCTGGATGTGATCACAGCAGTGGCAGTAATAACTTCGTTAGGGTTAGGGGTTAGGGGTTAGGGGTTAGGGGTTAGGGGTTAGGGTTTAGGAGTTAGGGTTAGGGTTGTTATGTTATTATCACTGTAGAGCTGCATCATTTCTACCCGTCATAGATAATGATCCTTCCCCGTGCTGCTGAGGTCTGAAGGCCAGGAGCCTGTGCATGAGTGACCCCGCCTGGAAAAGAACTGCTTCTTAATCTGTCCTAGACCAGGGTTACTCAAATCACGGCCCTCTGTGGGTCGAGCGCTGCTGTTTCTCCACCCTCCCTTCACCTGGGGCTCAGGGGTGAAGACACTCTGGCCAGTCGACTGCACTAATTGTTCATTTAACTTCCCGAGAGAAAGGAAAACCAGGACCGAGTTTGTTCGATTTGTGGGTCAGATTTGAGTAACCCTGTCCTAGACCACGTTCTGAGTAACACAATCTGTGTGATTCCATTTGCCAAGTGTCTGAGACCAGTTTCTAAGTTGTATGCCTTCCCTTGAGGGGGCAGGGGGTGTCTGCACTGCCCTGCCCTGGTGCCAGTGAAGCATAACTGCTCCATCATCACATCTGCAGCACAAACGTTAGCCAGTTGGCTAAGAGAGCTGCTTTTCATCCCCCTTACATAGCACAATTAGACGGCCACATTGTGAACCGTTAGCCAGATGATTTCCACCACAACGGGCTCCTGGTTCTGAGTGCAGTCCAGGGAGGGGCACCCATTTCCTCCATTTTATTTTATTTTATTTTTTACAATTTTGTTTCAGATTTTTCCCTGTTTTTCTGCCCAATTTAGTGGCCAATTACACCCTCTATTTATTTAGATTTACCCTCCCCACACAAGTCCGCCACTCGTCTGTACGAGGCAAGCTACTCTCCGAGGCCGGCGATGATCTGCCTCCTTCGAGACGGAACTCACCGACCCCCTTTCTGGAGACCTTCTTACGCGTTTCACAGCAAGTTTGTGCCGACCACCCTCCCCCTTCAGGAGCGGACAGCCAAACGCCACCCCCGATCTGGGCTGACGACCAGGGCCGGTCTGGCAGAGATGGGTTTCAAACCGCGTCCTTGATAGGCAGCTCACACTCATGCAGCACCAGCCAAATATGGGTGCGTTAGACCGCTGCGCTATCCACTCTACTTCCTGCTCAGGTCTGCCTGCTTTGCATTTCTCACAAACATTTCCAACGAGTTCCAAGTGGGAATTGTTTTAGCGGTTCCAAGGAAGGGTTTCATCATTTGGTCGATTCCACTTGAAGTGATGCTGGCCTGAACATGTTCGAGTGCTGATGTCATTCGCGGTTTCTCTGGTTCTCTCGGTTCAGTTGGCTGCAGGAGCTCATTTCGCTGGAAGAATACTTTGGAAGCTTGTGAGCCACAGACACTGATGCCCAAATTCTGCATCAATGTGGTCGACACTCTCACAGTAATTCTGAACATACTCCACGGTTGTGATTGGCTAATAAACCGGTGGTGGATTACTTCTTCTGACCAATCATGATCTCGTGTAGGTGGAGGTCAATTGGAAACAGCGATTCAGGCCCTGGACCTGACCAGTAACATGACTTCGGCTAAATCTTGGTAGAACCAATCAGATTGCAGGAAAGTTATCTCCCAGAGTGTAGACTCCCAGCACCTCCCCAGTCCAAGTGCTGTCTCAGCACAGAATAGAGCTTAAGCTCTCTCTCCTCCTCTTTCTCTCTCTCCCCTCTTTCCCTCTCTCTCTCTCTCTCTCTCTCTCTCTCTCTCTGTGTGTCTGTCTCTCTCTCTCCCTCTCTCCCAACCCAATACCCAATACCTCTTTCTATCTCTCTCTTTCTCTCCCCTCTCTCTCTTCCTCTCTCTCTGTCTCACTCTCTCTCTCCCTCTCTTTCCCTCCCTCTCTCTCTTTCCCTCCCTCTCTCTCTCCCTCCCTCCCTCTCCCTCCCTCCCCTCCATGTCGATACCTGTTTTGAACGCGCCATATTGGCGCACCATGAAAGTGTTGCCAAAGCATTTTAATGTTTACAGTACACCAAAAAAGCGTAATCGGGACCGTGCTGGATGTGATCACAGCAGTGGCAGTAATAACTTCGTTGGGGTTGGGGTTTAGGGTTAGGGTTAGGGTTAGGGTTAGGGTTAGGGTTAGGGTTAGGTTGTTATGTTATTATCACTGTAGAGCTGCATCATTTCTACCCGTCATAGATAATGTTCCTTCCCCCGTGCTGCTGAGGTCTGAAGGCCAGGAGCCTGCGCATGATAACAGCTTAAAAGAACTTCTTAATCTGTCCTAGACCAGGGTTCCTCTTATCACGGCCCTCTGTGGGCCGAGCGCTGCTGTTTCTCCACCCTCCCTTCACCTGGGAGTCAGGTGTGAAGACACTCTGGCCAGTCGACTGCACTAATTGTTCATTTAACTTCCTGAGAGAAAGGAAAACCAGGACCGAGTTTGTTCGATTTGTGGGTCAGATTTGAGTAACCCTGTCCTAGACCACGTTCTGAGTAACACAATCTGTGTGATTCCATTTGCCAAGTGTCTG
>JAINUG010000346.1:455000-460000 GCA_029706075.1 Aldrovandia affinis | reverse complement strand
CCTGTGTGAGGTGTTGAGTGGAGCAGTGTGGTCTCTCCTGTGTGAGGTGTTGAGTACAGCAGTGTGGTCTCTCCTGTGTAAGGTGTTGAGTGGAGCAGTGTGGTCTCTCCTGTGTGAGGTGTTGAGTGCAGGTCTCTCCTGTGTGAGGTGTTGAGTGCAGGTCTCTCCTGTGTGAGGTGTTGAGTGCAGGTCTCTCCTGTGTGAGGTGTTGAGTACAGCAGTGTGGTCTCTCCTGAGTGAGGTGTTGAGTGGAGCAGTGTGGTCTCTCCTGTGTGAGGTGTTGAGTGGAGCAGTGTGGTCTCTCCTGTGTGAGGTGTTGAGTGGAGCAGTGTGGTCTCTCCTGAGTGAGGTGTTGAGTACAGCAGTGCGGTCTCTCCTGTGTGAGGTGTTGAGTGGAGCAGTGCGGTCTCTCCTGTGTGAGGTGTTGAGTGGAGCAGTGTGGTCTCTCCTCTCTCCTGTGTGAGGTGTTGAGTGCAGCAGTGCGGTCTCTCCTGTGTGAGGTGTTGAGTGGAGCAGTGCGGTCTCTCCTGTGTGAGGTGTTGAGTGGAGCAGTGTGGTCTCTCCTCTCTCCTGTGTGAGGTGTTGAGTGCAGCAGTGCGGTCTCTCCTGTGTGAGGTGTTGAGTGGAGCAGTGTGGTCTCTCCTGTGTGAGGTGTTGAGTGGAGCAGTGTGGTCTCTCCTGAGTGAGGTGTTGAGTACAGCAGTGCGGTCTCTCCTGTGTGAGGTGTTGAGTGGAGCAGTGTGGTCTCTCCTGTGTGAGGTGTTGAGTGGAGCAGTGTGGTCTCTCCTGTGTGAGGTGTTGAGTGCAGGTCTCTCCTGTGTGAGGTGTTGAGTGCAGGTCTCTCCTGTGTGAGGTGTTGAGTGCAGCAGTGTGGTCTCTCCTGTGTGAGGTGTTGAGTGGAGCAGTGTGGTCTCTCCTGTGTGAGGTGTTGAGTACAGCAGTGTGGTCTCTCCTGTGTGAGGTGTTGAGTGGAGCAGTGTGGTCTCTCCTGTGTGAGGTGTTGAGTACAGCAGTGTGGTCTCTCCTGAGTGAGGTGTTGAGTGGAGCAGTGTGGTCTCTCCTGTGTGAGGTGTTGAGTACAGCAGTGTGGTCTCTCCTGTGTGAGGTGTTGAGTGGAGCAGTGTGGTCTCTCCTGTGTGAGGTGTTGAGTGCAGCAGTGTGGTCTCTCCTGTGTGAGGTGTTGAGTGGAGCAGTGTGGTCTCTCCTGTGTGGAGGTGTTGAGTGGAGCAGTGTGGTCTCTCCTGTGTAAGGTGTTGAGTGGAGCAGTGTGGTCTCTCCTGTGTGAGGTGTTGAGTGGAGCAGTGTGGTCTCTCCTGTGTAAGGTGTTGAGTGGAGCAGTGTGGTCTCTCCTGTGTGAGGTGTTGAGTGGAGCAGTGCGGTCTCTCCTGTGTGAGGTGTTGAGTGGAGCAGTGTGGTCTCTCCTGTGTAAGGTGTTGAGTACAGCAGTGTGGTCTCTCCTGTGTGAGGTGTTGAGTGGAGCAGTGTGGTCTCTCCTGTGTGAGGTGTTGAGTGGAGCAGTGTGGTCTCTCCTGTGTGAGGTGTTGAGTGCAGCAGTGTGGTCTCTCCTGTGTGAGGTGTTGAGTGGAGCAGTGTGGTCTCTCCTCTCCTGTGTGAGGTGTTGAGTGGAGCAGTGTGGTCTCTCCTGTGTGAGGTGTTGAGTGCAGCAGTGTGGTCTCTCCTGTGTGAGGTGTTGAGTGCAGCAGTGTGGTCTCTCTCTCCTGTGTGAGGTGTTGAGTACAGCAGTGTGGTCTCTCCTCCTGTGTGAGGTGTTGAGTACAGCAGTGTGGTCTCTCCTGTGTGAGTGTTGAGTGCAGCAGTGTGGTCTCTCCTGTGTGAGTGTTGAGTACAGCAGTGTGGTCTCTCCTGTGTGAGGTGTTGAGTGGAGCAGTGTGGTCTCTCCTGTGTGAGGTGTTGAGTGGAGCAGTGTGGTCTCTCCTCTCTCCTGTGTGAGGTGTTGAGTGGAGCAGTGTGGTCTCTCCTGTGTGAGGTGTTGAGTGCAGCAGTGTGGTCTCTCCTGTGTGAGGTGTTGAGTGCAGCAGTGTGGTCTCTCCTGTGTGAGGTGTTGAGTGCAGCAGTGTGGTCTCCTGTGTGAGGTGTTGAGTGGAGCAGTGTGGTCTCTCCTGTGTGAGGTGTTGAGTGCAGCAGTGTGGTCTCTCCTGTGTGAGGTGTTGAGTGCAGCAGTGTGGTCTCTCCTGTGTGAGGTGTTGAGTGGAGCAGTGTGGTCTCTCCTGTGTGAGGTGTTGAGTGCAGCAGCAGTGTGGTCAGTGTGGTCCTGTGGTGTTGAGTGGAGCAGTGTGGTCTCTCCTGTGTGAGGTGTTGAGTGGAGCAGTGTGGTCTCTCCTGTGTGAGGTGTTGAGTGGAGCAGTGTGGTCTCTCCTGTGTGAGGTGTTGAGTGGAGCAGTGTGGTCTCTCCTGTGTGAGTGTTGAGTGGAGCAGTGTGGTCTCTCCTGTGTGAGTGTTGAGTGGAGCAGTGTGGTCTCTCCTGTGTGAGGTGTTGAGTGGAGCAGTGTGGTCTCTCCTGTGTGAGGTGTTGAGTGGAGCAGTGTGGTTCTCCTGTGTGAGGTGTTGAGTGGAGCAGTGTGGTCTCTCCTGTGTGTTGAGGCAGTGTGGTCTCTCCTGTGTGGAGCAGCAGTGTGGTCTCTCCTGTGTGAGGTGTTGAGTGGAGCAGTGTGGTCTCTCCTGTGTGGTGTTGAGTGGAGCAGTGTGGTCTCTCCTGTGTGAGGTGTTGAGTGGAGCAGTGTGGTCTCTCCTGTGTGAGGTGTTGAGTGGAGCAGTGTGGTCTCTCCTGTGTGAGGTGTTGAGTGGAGCAGTGTGGTCTCTCCTGTGTGAGGTGTTGAGTGGAGCAGTGTGGTCTCTCCTGTGTGAGGTGTTGAGTGGAGCAGTGTGTCTCTCCTGTGTGAGGTGTTGAGTGGAGCAGTGTGGTCTCTCCTGTGTGAGGTGTTGAGTGGAGCAGTGTGGTCTCTCCTGTGTGAGGTGTTGAGTGCAGCAGTGGTCTCTCCTGTGTGAGGTGTTGAGTGGAGCAGTGTGGTCTCCTGTGTGAGGTGTTGAGTGGAGCAGTGTGGTCTCTCCTGTGTGAGGTGTTGAGTGGAGTGGAGCAGTGTGGTCTCTCCTGTGTGAGGTGTTGAGTGGAGCAGTGTGGTCTCTCCTGAGTGAGGTGTTGAGTGGAGCAGTGTGGTCTCTCCTGTGTGAGGTGTTCAGTACAGCAGTGTGGTCTCTCCTGTGTGAGGTGTTGAGTGGAGCAGTGTGGTCTCTCCTGTGTGAGGTGTTGAGTGCAGCAGTGCGGTCTCTCCTGTGTGAGGTGTTCAGTACAGCAGTGTGGTCTCTCCTGTGTGAGGTGTTGAGTGCAGCAGTGCGGTCTCCTGTGTGAGGTGTTCAGTACAGCAGTGTGGTCTCCTGTGTGAGGTGTTGAGTGGAGCAGTGTGGTCTCTCCTGTGTGAGGTGTTGAGTACAGCAGTGTGGTCTCTCCTGTGTGAGGTGTTGAGTACAGCAGTGTGGTCTCTCCTGTGTGAGGTGTTGAGTGGAGCAGTGTGGTCTCTCCTGTGTGAGGTGTTGAGTGGAGCAGTGTGGTCTCTCCTGTGTGAGGTGTTGAGTGGAGCAGTGTGGTCTCTCCTGTGTGAGGTGTTGAGTGGAGCAGTGTGGTCTCTCCTGTGTGAGGTGTTCAGTACAGCAGTGTGGTCTCTCCTGTGTGAGGTGTTGAGTGCAGCAGTGTGGTCTCTCCTGTGTAAGGTGTTGAGTGGAGCAGTGCGGTCTCTCCTCTCTCCTGTGTGAGGTGTTGAGTGGAGCAGTGTGGTCTCTCCTGTGTAAGGTGTTGAGTGGAGCAGTGCGGTCTCTCCTGTGTAAGGTGTTGAGTGGAGCAGTGCGGTCTCTCCTGTGTGAGGTGTTGAGTACAGCAGTGTGGTCTCTCCTGTGTGAGGTGTTGAGTGCAGCAGTGTGGTCTCTCCTGTGTGAGGTGTTGAGTGGAGCAGTGTGGTCTCTCCTGTGTGAGGTGTTGAGTACAGCAGTGTGGTCTCTCCTGTGTGAGGTGTTGAGTACAGCAGTGTGGTCTCTCCTGTGTGAGGTGTTGAGTGCAGCAGTGCGGTCTCTCCTGTGTGAGGTGTTGAGTGGAGCAGTGTGGTCTCTCTCCCCTGAGCTGTTTTGTCAATTTTCCCATGATGCTTTTCGCCCTGCCCCAGGAGGTTCTGGGATACAAGATCGACCACCAGGTGTCGGTGTACATCGTGGCCGTGCTCGAGTACATCTCGGCCGACATCCTGAAGCTGGCGGGAAACTACGTGCGGAACATCCGCCACTACGAGATCTCCCAGCAGGACATCAAGGTGGCCATGTGCGCGGACAAGGTGAGGTCCGTGTGTGTGTGTGTGTGTGTGTGTGTGTATGTGTGTGTCTGTGTCTGTGAGTGTGTGAGTGTCTGTGTGTGTGTGTGTGTGTGTGTCTGTCCGTGTGTGTGTGTGTGTGTGTGTGTGTGTGTGTGTGTGTGTGTGTGAGAGTGTGTGAGTGTGAGTGTCTGTGTGTGTGTGTGTGTGTGTGAGAGGGGCCGTTTCTGACAGCACTGCGGCCCATGTGTCAAACGTCCTTCAAAACCAAAAAATTTGTCATTGAAATGTTACGGAAAGTGGAAATTTGATTTGAGTGGGAACCCTGAATTATGAAATGATTATACCCACCCCCCCCAGGTGCTGATGGACATGTTCCACCAGGACGAGGAGGACCTGAGCGGGTTTCCCCTGATGGACGAGGAGCCGTCGGTGTCGGGCGAGCAGACGTACCACGACCTCGTCAAGACCTTCATGGCCGAGGTGCGGCAGTACCTCAGAGACCTCAACCTCATCATCAAGGTGTTCCGCGAGCCCTTCGCCTCCAACGCCAAACTCTTCTCCCACCACGTGAGTCCCGGCCGGTCAGGAGCATACCGCTGTAAGGTTATGAGCAGCCTGGTCAGCCTCATAGTACTGTAAGGTTATGAGCAGCCTGGTCAGGCTCATAGTACTGTAAGGTTATGA
>JAINUG010000346.1:432500-450000 GCA_029706075.1 Aldrovandia affinis | reverse complement strand
AGAGCACTCTCCCCCTCTCACCTGCAGAGCGCCCTGATGCTCTTCCTCATTAGGAACGTTCTGGTGTAGAATGGCACACCTGCGTACATTGTGTCCGAGCTTTCTCCATCAAAGCTCCTAGACTCCTGAACAGGAGATATTAGAACGGCTGTTTCAGTGTGTCCTCCTTTAAAACCCGTTTAGAAACACTTGCTTTTACAACCTTTTAATCTTTGTTTTTGTATTTTTATTTTTATATTCTCCTTTGTTTTTATGCTCTGTCTAGTTTTTGAATTTTTCTTTGTGAAGCACTTTGTGCTGTATTGCTGGAAAGGTGCTATATAAATAAATAAAATAAAAATAAAAGATTTTACTCCGTTAATGTGCTGGGAACAGCGAGGGAGAATGAGCTGATGCGATAAAAATTCATACTCAGTGTTTTTTTTCCAATCGATTTTTGCCCAAACCACATCTCATAATGCATTGCTGATAAGGTCAGAATGAAACAGTGCTGAGCCTGTAATGGATCTCAGCCCAATGCGCTGTGGCTGTAGCCAGCCAGTAAATCAGAGATTTTAAGAGAAAAGGATGAAACACGGATCGCAATTCAGGTAAACCAGTTAGCAAGTTTGCAGATCGCTTTCCCAGATATTTTGAGAGAACAGAGAGCAACGCTGCAAATTCACGTGGGAGACGGTGGTGGAGATTACAGAAACGGTTAGCAGCACTTTATATTTTGTTTCAGATTATCTCCCAATTTAGTAGCCAATCACACCCTCTCTTTTTCATGTCACTCCCCCCTCGTATTGTGAGTTTGCTGCCGTAGCCCTGAGACCGGCAGTGACAAAGGCGATGCACCACCTCCTCTGAGCCGGCACTCACCAAGCCGTCGACTGTAACTCTGGTACACAGAGCCACTCCTATATGCAGCGAGCTCATATCGGCTTCCCTCCCCCTCCCCTGGGGCGAACAGCCAATTGCCGCCCCCTAGTGGCACTCCCGGCCAGAGCCGATACTGGCGCGGCCGGTGGAATCGAACCCCGGTCGCAGTGGCCAGCGTCGAACGCTGTAACCGCTAGACCACTCGGGAGGCCCCTGAACATGCGTTTGTGTTTGTCTGGTGTCTGAACATCGGTTTTACTTTTTGAATTAGGCCCCTTTAGGATGGATATTATAGGGTAGTTGCCAAATTGACGAGTTTTTATTTTTTATTTATTTTAAAATGTACAAATCTAGGTTTTTAGTCCCTTCGTCAGTGTTTACATGAGGACTTGTATTCAAACGCTGGCGGCGCTTTTGTGGAAAAATATATTTTTAGCGACAGTTTTCCAGGAAACGTGTGTCAGCAAGGTTTATGACTTCACATACCAACCTGTTTGGCTTTTAGATCAGATTTAGATAGCATTTTTTTAAAACATTGTAGAGATATTTTCAGACTCAGATTCCTGGGGGGGTCTGGGGGGGGGTTGATTTGTAAATGCAGGTTATTTGGGTTCATGTGAGCGTGTTTACCAACGTTCGCACAGAGGCACTGGACTTCCCAAACGAACAGCTTTGTTTTTAAGGAACTTTAATAGTTCACAACGAAGAGACTTTCTGAGTTCTGCCTTCTCTCGCTCCCTCTCACACAGATTACATCAACAGTAATAATCATCATAATAAGAATTGATTGCTTGATTTATTGATTGGTCCCTTTCATCTCGTGAGTCAAACTCTCCTCAAACACTATAGCACCCACCTGGGTGATGAACGGCGGCCATTTTGCACCAGAACTCACACATTACATTACAGGCATTTAGCAGACGCTCTTATCCAGAGCGACTTACACACTTTACGTTTCTTTACATACAATCCATTTATACAGCTGGATATTTTACTGAAGCAATTCAGGTTAAGTACCTTTAGCTCAAGGGTACAATGGCAGTGTCCCCACCTGGGAATTGAACCGGCAACCTCTGAGTTACAAGCCCAGTTCCCTAACCACTACACTACACTGCTGTCCACTCTCACCACACATCAGCTGATGTGGAGAGAGAAGGAGGGAGGGAGGGAGGGAGAGAGAGAGAGTGAGAGAGAGAGAGAGAGAGAGGGGGGGATTGATGGAGAGAGAGAGAGAGAGAGGGGGATGGAGAGAGAGAGAGAGAGAGAGAGAGAGAGAGTGGGGGATGGAGAGAGAGAGAGTGGGGGATGGAGAGGAGAGAGAGAGAGAGTGGGGATGGGGGGGGATGGAGAGAGAGAGAGAGAGAGAGTGGGGATGATGGAGAGAGAGAGAGAGAGAGAGTGCATGCTCTCTGTTGTGTTCTAATCCCCTTCATGAGGGCAGCGTTATGCCGTGAGCCTGTGGCCCCCACCTGACCGGAGCTTTCTTTCTCCCTTATTTCCTTCTCTCTGTTTTCACCCCTCCTCCATCCCCCCTTCATCCCCCCTTCATCCCCTCTTTCCACAGCAACTGGAGGAGAAGAGTCGTGACGAGGAGGATAAGGAGTGCCTGAAACAGGCCATCACCGCCCTGCTCAACCTGCAGAGCAGCATGGAGAGGATCTGCTCCAAGAGCCTGGCCAAGAGGAGGCTGAGGTAGAGGGATCACTCCTACACCCACCCCTCACCCCTACACAACCCCTAAACTCACCCCTACACAAACCCCTACACCCACCACCCCTACACAACCCCTCACCCCCTCACCACTACACTCCTACACCCACACCCCTACACAACCCCCTAAACTCACCCCTCACCCCTACACAACCCCTAAACTCACCACTACACTCCTACACAAACCCCTAAACTCACCCTTAAACTCACCACTACACCCCTACACAACCCCTTAAACTCACTCCTACACCCACCACCCCTTAAACTCACTCCTACCTCCTACACCCACCCCTAAACTCACCACTCACCCCCTAAACTCACTCCTACACCCACCACCCCTACACAACCCCCTACACCCACCCCTCACCCCCTCACCACTACACTCCTACACCCACACCCCTACACAACCCCCTACACCCACCCCCTCACTCCTACACCCACCCCTAAACTCACCACTACACTCCTACACCCACCACCCCTACACAACCCCTAAACTCACCACTACACCCCCTACACAACCCCCTAAACTCACCCCTACACTCCTACACCCACTCCTCACCCCTACACAACCCCCTAAACTCACCCCTCACCCCCTCACCACTAAACCCACCACTACACCCCTACACAACCCCCTAAACTCACTCCTACACTCCTACACCCACCACCCCTACACAACCCCCTAAACTCACCCCTTAAACTCACTCCTACACCCACCACCCCTACACAACCCCCTAAACTCACTCCTACACCCCCACCCCTCACCCCCTCACCCCCTAAACCCACCCCTACACTCCTACACCCACCACCCCTACACAACCCCCTAAACTCACCACTACACCCACCACCCCTACCCCCTAAACTCACCACTACACCCACCACCCCTACACAACCCCCTAAACTCACCACTACACCCACCACCCCTACACAACCCCCTAAACTCACTCCTACACCCACCACCCCTACACAACCCCCTACACCCACCCCTCACCCCCTCACCACTACACTCCTACACCCACACCCCTACACAACCCCCTACACCCACCCCTCACTCCTACACCCACCCCTAAACTCACCCTTAAACTCACCACTACACTCCTACCCCTCACCCCCTCACCCCTTAAACTCCCCACTAAACTCACCCCTCCTTTCCCCCCCGGCTCTCGCCCTATCCGCCCCCCCCCAGTCCCTTCCTGTTCTGTCCAAACATGCCCCCCTTTACACCCCTCCCATCCTCCCTCCGACAGGGCAGTCCCCAGTTTCCCTCTGTTCCTAAAACGCTTTACAGAGGGAGGTGTGTGTGTGTGTGTGTGTGTGTGTGTGTGTGTGTGTGTGTGTGTGTGTGTGTGTGTGTGTGTGTGTGTGTGTGTGTGTGTGTGTGTGTGTGTGTGTGTGTGTGTGTGTGTGTGTGTGTGTGTGTGTGTGTGTGTGTGTGTGTGTTTTGAGTGTTTGAGTCAGTGAGTGAGTGAGGGGGGGTCATGGAGGCGGTGTTTGCCGTCCCGGATGGGGTGGGGGGGCTCAGGATGCAGGTCCCGCAGTTTATTGTTCCCAGGTTTAGAAGAAGTAGAAGAAAGGGAAGAGAGAGGAGAGAGAGAGAAGAGGAGAGGAGAGAGAGGGAGAGAGAGGAGAGAGAGAGAGAGTTCCCAGGTTTAGAAGAAGTAGAAGAGAGAGGAGAGAGAGAGAGAGAGAGAAAGAGAGGAGAGGAGAGAGAGAGGAGAGAGAGAGAGGAGAGAGAGAGAGAGAAAGAGAGAGAGGAGAGAGGAGAGAAGAGAGAGAGGGAAGAGAGAGGAGGAGAGAGAGGAGAGAGAGAGAGGAGAGAGGAGAGAGAGAGAAGAGAGAGAGGGAAGAGAGAGGAGAGAGAGAGAGAGAGGATTAACAGAGACAGAGACTCCCTCGATTGGCTGCCCACCGTCTACCTGCTTCTCGGCTCTTTTTCAAACATTTTCTTAGTTGAGTTTTTCTTCTCGGTTGCCGTGGAGAGCGTCGATCACGAGGGCGTAGGGTTCACCGTCAGTAGAGCTTCTCATATGGGGAGAGGATGGCTCGTCTCACGGTACGGTTCTGCTCCCGTGCCTGGACGAGAAGGCGCTGAGGGATTTGGGGGAGAGAGCGGAGCGGAGCGGAGGGGGAGGGAGGGGGATGTGGTGAACGCGTTTCTGCACTTGGCTTAGCCGTAAGCCTTTTCCTGTGCTTGTGAAGGTCTTTGTGTGCGGGGCAGGACTACCTGTGGACCGCGATCGTAGCAGGACACAAACAAACTGCAGTTCTGCCGGGCAAATCTGAGCCGGCGTCGTCTTTTAACGCGACCACGAGAAGCATCGTGATTTAGGGTCGTGTGTGAGCGTGGAAATGTGAGTTTAACCCCCGACTGGTCTTTGTGTGCTTAGACGCGTACGAACAAAGAGTTAGCGTTAGCGGTTTAACTTCAGCTCTCTGTCGGCTAGCGAGGTGGATGGAGCGTGTTTATTAAGAGAGATGATTTTTTATTTGACTTTTTTCCAGATTGTAATGTTTTGTTGTGGAACGTGAGCGGGATGTGCGTCTCTGTGAAGAGGTCAGGCTGGGTTTGTGCTCACGATCGCCCCCTGCTGTCTAAGGACAGGCGTAAGCGCGGGAGACCGGCGGTCGCTCTGTACTCTGAGGTTACGCTATGAAGAGAAAGGCGCACAAATCGCGCGCGCCTGCGCGTAGGGAGCTGCGGTTCTGACCAGAGTTGTGTCCGAAAAGTAAGATCCCTTCCTGGCGCTCACACGTAGCCCTAATGTAGCGTCTGTCTGTCCGTCTGCTGTGATTATTTTCACCTGATCGATTGTGTAACCCAAACAAATCTTCTGATTGGCTGGATCTGGGAAATAGCACACTGTGTGTGTGTGTGAGTGTGAGAGTGTGAGAGTGTGAGAGTGTGAGAGTGTGAGAGTGTGTGTGAGTGTGTGTGAGTGTGTGAGTGTGTGAGAGTGTGAGAGAGCGTGTATGTATGTGTGTGTGTGAGTGTGTGTGTGTGTGTGTGTGAGAGTCGATGCTTTTTCCCCAAGTCTGTGGTTCATCCCACGCTAGTTCAGTGATCAGTCAAATCTGACGCACATTGGCGTCCCGCTCCAGCGCTGGCTGGCGTTGTGTGTTTGTCGTGTTTCTCTGTGGGACGTCCGACCCACGTCTCTCTCCCCCCCCCCCCACTCCCCTCCCCCCCAGGTCGGCCTGCCGGTTCTACAGCCAGCAGATGAAGGGCAAGCACCTGGCCATCAAGAGGATGAACGAGATCCAGAGGAACATCGACGGCTGGGAGGGCAAGGACATCGGCCAGTGCTGCAACGAGTTCATCATGGAGGGCACGCTGACGCGCCTGGGCGCCAAGCACGAGCGCCACATCTTCCTGTTCGACGGGCTCATGGTGTGCTGCAAGTCCAACCACGGCCAGCCCCGGCTCCCAGGCGCGGCCAGCGCGGAGTACCGGCTCAAGGAGAAGTTCCCGATGCGCAAGGTGCAGATCAACGACCGCGACGACACGGCCGACTGCCGGCACGCCTTCGAGGTGGTCCTGCGCGACGGGAACAGCGTGGTGTTCGCCGCCAAGAGCGCGGAGGAGAAGAGCGGCTGGATGGCGGCGCTGATCTCGCTGCAGTACCGCGGCACGCTGGAGCGCATGCTGGACCTCAACCTGCTGCAGGAGGACAAGGGCGAGCAGGTGCGCCTGCCCGGCCCCGAGCTCTACCGCTTCGCCCGCCCGACTCGGAGCAGAACGTCGTCTTCGAGGAGAACGTCCAGTCCAAGTCCGGCATCCCCATCATCAAGGCCGGCACCGTGCTCAAGCTCATCGAGAGACTCACCTACCACATGTATGCAGGTGAGAGAGAGAGAGAGAGAGAGAGGGAGGGAGGGAGGGAGGGAGGGAGAGAGAGACTCACCTACCACATGTATGCAGGTAAGAGAGAGAGAGAGAGGGGAGGGTGAGAGAGAGAGAGAGAGAGAGAGAGAGAGAGAGAGAGAGAGAGAGAGAGAGAGAGAGAGAGAGAGAGAGAGAGAGAGAGAGAGAGAGGGGGAGGGGACTCATACATACATGTGGTAGGTGAGTCTACCACATGTATGCAGGTAAGAGGGAGAGAGAGAGGGAGAGAGGGAGAGAGGGGGAGAGAGAGAGGGAGGGAGGGAGGGAGGGAGGGAGGGAGGGAGGGGAAACGATCAGGTCAGTCGCTCACTTGGTCGGGTCGGGAGGGGCTTGGTTTGTTTGTTTTCACTCTCCTCTTTGGGGCACTGCCGTTGGGTTTTAACCTGAATTGCTTCAGTAAAATATTCAGCTGCACAAATGGATTGAACATTATGTTAAAAACACATTAACGCTGCGTGAGTCACTTTGGGTAAGAGCGTTAAATGCCTGAGTTTAAATGTGAGTTATTTTAGTAGCGATCTACAGTATAGGGGAGGGGTTGCGTTGTGATTGGTGGAGAGGTAGTGATAGAGCAGGAAGTCCACCCCTCCCTCGGGGGAGACGGTTGTTTTCGGGCGTGCCGCATTCCCACCGTCCCCGTGGAAACCGTGCCAGAATTCCACCTCCACCTCCGTCTCCGCCCGGCAACAGACGAGCACGTCCCAGGGTCATCAGCCCCGGAGCGTCCCATTGGTGGACAGGCATGATCGTTGCCTTGGATACGTGGGCAGCAGAAGCCCACATGAGTCCCGGCCCCCTGAAGCCCCCGTCAGGACACAGCTATGGAGAGGGACGGGCTCGGGTTCGAGTGGAGAGGCAGAGGATTTATCTTTAAACTGCTCTCGAGGGAAGACGAGTCCCTGAGCAGACGGGTTCACCGCTGAAATGAACATTTTAGAGACCGTAGTGTCACTGATCTGGGCTGCTTTCGAAAATAGAACTCTACGGTACCAAGAGAGGTACCAGCCAATCAGACCCGTTCCCTGAGTGTCAGTTATATTCAAATACTTACAGCCTTTTGTTTCTCTTTTCTCCTCCATGTTTACAGTCTTGAGTAATGGCTGTGAGGTGAGTGGGACAGCTCTAAGATCCCTTTAAACCGGTGCGTTGCCAGATTCAAACAAACGGAAAAGACGTTTGAATGTCAAGTGAAAACACAGAGCATGAGCAGCATCCACTGCTTCTGTTCCAAATACCACGTAAACCGTCAACACACCGCTACAAATGTGTCCGTTCTAATGGCTGCTCCAGAAGTTATTGTCGGAAGAGTCTGGACTGCTCTGCTGTGGCCCCTGACACACAATGCTCACAGACTCCGAGACAAAAGAAAGACGTTAAAAGCGAGTTTACTTCCTGCCCTGTTTTCCGCCGCTTGCGTCACAGCGGTGCTATTTAAAGACGCTCTTTATTTTTTGCGCCCTTTGTAAATATTTGGGAAGCGTCCGAGCGTCAGCGGGCGGAACACCGTGACCCTCTTTGTGTCGGTGTCACTCGTGGGGCGATAAGAACGCCCTGAACGGAGCCTGCTGCTGGTGACCCGGGCCGCGCCCCCCCCATGAGTTTTAGGGTTCTGACACGGCTCCGACCTCCAGGCCTCTCAAGACGGCGTCTCGTGAAAAGCGTTAGCACGTTAGCCTCCTGCGCGGCTGGCCTAATCTCCCCGACGCTCTAAACCGTTTACGTCTTAGCGACCTGGCCTACATACCAGAGCGAGGACAGAGAGCCACTGTGTGCCTTCGCCTGCGGTTACGAACACTTCAGCCAATCAGCTCCGGCCTGCGACTGGACCAGTAAGCCCTCACACTAATGAGGCGGTCAGTAGGGGTGTAACACAAAAATCACGGTTCAGTTATTACTGAAATTATTCACAATTTAAATGACTATTTCTTACTGGCCGAATAGCTGTGGATGTGTGATCTAAAGGTATCTGTCTCATTTTGGGAGATTTTACTTATTTATTTATTTATTTCGTTGTTAAATCTTGTTTAGTGTTTTACTTCTGCTCGTGTTTACTTATTGGAAACTCTCCCAAACTACTTAGCTGGAGCGCAGTGGGTGTTCAGGTAACGGTCAGTTTGTGATTCTGTCCTTCTCACCTCTCTGTCTGCTGAAATCGTTTTCTCTCTCTCTCTCTCTCTCTCTCTCTCTCTCTCTCTCTCTCTCTCTCATTCTCTCTCTCTCTCTTGTTCTCTTTCTCCCCCTCCCTCCCTCTCTCTGTCTCTATCTCCCTTCCCTCCCTCTCTCTGTCTCTCTCTCTCTCTCTCTCGTTCTCTCTCTCTCTCGCTTGTTCTCTTTCTCTCCCTCCCTCCCTCTCTCTCTCTGTCTCTCTCTCTCTCTCTCTCTCTCTCCCTTTCTCTTTCTCTCTGCATTCCTCTGGTCGTAGTTCGCTGAGCTCACACCCCTCCACAGACTTCCTCAGAAAGGTTTTGTGATAAATATAGGCCGGTGTTTTCCTCTCTGAGCGCCGTGGGTTACGGAGCGCTCAGCGGTGAGGCAGCGCTCCCGTTCAGGAGACTCAGTTGTGCCCTTATTTTAATTGGAAGGGGAAAAAGGTGCTTCCTGCTCGTAGCAACACAGACACGGACCCCCTCCAAGCGACCGTGGAGAAGGGGCCAGGTCAACCCTCCCCTCCCCAACCCCCGCCACACCCAAACCCCCTCCCCCAAACGCTCTCACCCCGACCCCCGCCACACCCAAACCTCTAACACTCAGAACCGCGCTGTGTGTGTCTGTTTCACTGAGACTGCAAAAGAAGGAGAAATGTGTGTGTCTCTGTGAGACAGTTTGATTTGTCTCTGTTTACATACTTGAGTCTGAGAAACAGAAATGGAGACTTTATGGACACTGTTTGGAAAAAGCTTGTTTGTTTTTTTCTAGAGTATTTTCTGTTTTATCAGTAGCAAGACATCCCAATTAAATCAATTTTGATTCCATGAAGTAAGAAAATAAAATGTGAAAATTACCAAAGGGGTTCAATACTGTGTGTGTGTGTGTGTGTGTGTGTGTGTGTGTGTGTGTGTGTGTGTGTGTGTGTGTGTGTGTGTGTGTGTGTGTGTGTGTGTGTGTGTGTGTGTGTGTGTGTGTGTGTGTGTGTGTGTGTGTGTGTGTGTGTGTGTGTGTGTGTGTGTGTGTGTGTGTGTGTGTGTATATGTTGTGGCGTATACGTGTGTGTGTGTGTGTCTGCGTGTGTGTGTCTGAGTGTGTGTGTGTGTCTGCGTGCGTCAGACCAGCCTGTTTCCTGTCTGTAACTCCAGGCTGATTGTTTGTAAACTGAGGCGGTTATTGTTCCTCTGAGGCGGTGAGAGAGCTGCAAAGATCCATCATGTGAACGGCCAGCCCAGTTTCATACTGTACACACACACACACACATTTTAACAATTTATTTATGTCCACATAAAGAAAAGTATACAAGGACACAAATACTGAAGGTGCAGTAAAGTTGCATTCACAGAATCATGGCACAGATCTTCAAGATACAAAACAAAACACATTACTTATGGGTATAAATAGCAGCATCTCCGCCATATATGGCGGCTGCCAATGATAGCAGAGACAGCACAATATTTAGCTAGCCTTTTAGCCCCCTTTTGGGCATTCCAAGTTGTTGAAACCCTCTAACGACCAACCTGTGGGTATGTCCGAGGCTGCCAAATATGAAAACGGATAGTCTGCACCTATAGCCTAGCTCTGAGATGTTATTTAGAAGTGGTTGGTATTTAATGACCGTGGTCATAAAGGCTTCCTCTAGGCTAGGGTCAAAGGTGCAGGCTATCTCTAATACAGACACTTCTCTGGCCTCTTCATTAACAACAACAACATCTGGTGTATTAGCAGACAACTGTGTAAAAATGGCTAGGTTACTATCACAGAGATGGAACATGGAAGGATTGACACGGGAATGTTTGTACATTCTCACTGAAGAAGAGAAATGGTTTGATATGTCCTTCACTATGAGGTCCACTATTCTGTCGTGACGTGCTATGTACATTCCTTTGTACGCATAACAGCCATTCAAGATATGTGACATTGTTTCAGTGACCTGTTCTGTGGTGTGATGTAAGCAATGGGGAACCTGAGTAGTCGGAAACCAGATAGAGAGATTGAGTCTGGTAGGAAGGACTTGTAGTCTGGCTTTTACTGTAAATGTGACAATGTCCTCATTGAGCGCAGTGTTCTTTAAGAATGAATGAGAAACAGAATGATCGGCAGAGGGAAGACATGCAAGTTTTCCCTGAAGTTTTAGTCCAGTCCAGTGTTGTTGTTGTCTATGTTGGTGTAGATCCATGAGAATTCGCCTGGCACCTGTAGATGTTAACGCCACAACATACACACACACACACACACACACACACACACACAGCCAGTTACACACACACACACACACACACTGCTGTTCTCCAATCTTCAACTGTCCAGTTTTGGTGAGCCTGTGCCCACTGTAGCCTCACTTCCCTGTTCTTAGCTGACAGGAGAGGAACCTGGTGTGGTCTTCTGCTGCTGTAGCCAATACTGGCGTGGCCGGTGGAATCGACTGTTAGTCGCTTTGGATAAAAAATGAATATTGCTAAATGGAATATATTATATTATATTATATTATGACCTTGTAGTTCTCCCTCTCCATGATCTTGTAGTTCTCCCTCTCCATGACCTTGTAGTTCTCCCTCTCCATGACCTCTCCACGACCTTGTAGTTCTCTCTCTCCATGACTTCTCCACGACCTTGTAGTTCTCCCTCTCCATGACCTCTCCATGACCTTGTAGTTCTCCCTCTCCATGACCTTGTAGTTCTCCCTCTCCATGACTTCTCCACGACCTTGTAGTTCTCCCTCTCCATGACCTCTCCATGACCTTGTAGTTCTCCCTCTCCATGATCTTGTAGTTCTCCCTCTCCATGACCTCTCCACGACCTTGTAGTTCTCCCTCCATGACCTCTCCACGACCTTGTAGGTCTCCCTCTCCATGACCTCTCCACGACCTTGTAGTTCTCTCTCTCCATGACCTCTCCACGACCTTGTAGTTCTCTCTCTCCATGACCTTGTAGTTCTCTCTCTCCATGACCTCTCCACGACCTTGTAGTTCTCCCTCTCCATGACCTTGTAGTTCTCCCTCTCCACGACCTTGTAGTTCTCCCTCAGCCTCGTTTGTCTGACAGGCCTCTTGTTTTGTCTTTTTTCAGATCCAAATTTTGTGAGGACATTTCTGACGACGTATCGGTCGTTCTGCAAGCCGCAGGAGCTGCTGGGTCTGCTGATGGAGAGGTGAGCTGGGAGCGCACTGCATTCTGGGTGAACACGGCAGGGCTAGAGATCCGGTTCTCCTCTGAGTTATGGGCCCACAGTTTGGGAAGTGGGTCATGGTGGCACTGGAGCCCTCAGACTCCCTGTTTCCCTGCGGCCCCAGGTTCGAGATCCCGGAGCCCAAACCCACGGAGGCTGACCAGATGGCCCTGGAGAACGGGGACCAGCCGCTCAGCGGGAACTCAAGCGCTTCCGGAAGGAGTACGTCCAGCCCGTCCAGCTCAGGTACTGACCCCCCCCCCCCCCCCCCCTCCCCCTGCCCCGAACCCTGTCCCCTAAATCTACACCCACAGCTTTAAAGCAGACGACCTTCGGTTAACTGTGAGCTAAGGTCTATAGCAGGGGTTGCATCTTCAGTCCTGGGGGGTCGCGGTGTCTGCTGTGACCCGCCCCAGCGATTCTGTTCCAATCGGTTACTCCTCACCTACAGCTTTCAAACAGGGTTTCCACAATCCTGGAAAGTCATTGGAAAGTCACTGGAAAGTGCGCAAATATCCCACTCTCCTTGAAAAGTCTGGGAAACTCTGAATAAGGGAAAAGATCAACCTCTACAGCATCCTAAACGTGCCCCCCCCCGCCCCCCCCCTCTCAGGGTGCTGAACGTGTGCAGGCACTGGGTGGAGCACCACTTCTACGACTTTGAGCGCGACGCTGAGCTGCTGAGGAGACTGGAGGAGTTTATCGGCATGGTGCGAGGTAGGCCCAGTGCTCACACACACACACTCTGTACCTACACACACACACACACACACACACACTCTGTACCTACACACACACACACACACACACTCTGTACCTACACACACACACACACTGTACCTACACACGCACACAGACACTCACTCAGTCACACGAACACACACACACACACACACACTATTCTGTTCTATCGCTTTTCTCTAAAGCACCTGATTGAACTAATGAAGGTCTTGATTGAGACAGTTGGGGGTGTTATGGCTGCACCAGGAGGTGTTGTGACTGAAACAATCCGTCCAGGGTCGCCATGGGAACACATTTCCAGACTCTCAAACTTCAGTTTTTGAATACCAAGACGTAAAAATAAACGTGTTGGAAGTAGAGCAGCTTGGCCAGTGTCCATACTGTGTGTGTGTGTCTGTGTGTCTGTTTGTCTGTGTGTGTGTCTGTGTGTGTGTCTGTGTGCGTGTGTGTGTGTGCGTGTGTGTGTCTGTGTCTGTGTGTGCGTGTGTCTGTGTGTCTGTGTGTGCGTGCGTCTGTGTGCGTCTGTGTGTGTCTGCGTGTGTGCGTGTGTGTGTGTCTCTCTGTGTGTGTGTGTGTGTGTGTGTGTGTTTGTGTGTGTGTGTGTGTGCGTGTGTCTGTCTCTGTGTCTGTGTCTGTGTGTCTGTCTCTCTGTGTGTGTGTGTGTGTGTGTGTGTGTTTGTGTGTGTGTGTGTGTGCGTGTGTCTGTCTCTGTGTCTGTGTCTGTGTGTCTGTCTCTCTGTGTGTGTGTGTGTGTGTGTGTGTGTTTGTGTGTGTGTGTGTGTGTGCGTGTGTCTGTCTCTGTGTCTGTGTCTGTGTGTCTGTCTCTGTGTGTGTGTGTGTGTGTGTGTGCGTGTGTGTGTGTGTGTCTGTGTGTCTGTGTGCGCGTGTGTGTGTGTGTGTGTGTGTGTGTGTCTGTGTGTCTGTCTCTGTGTGTGTGTGTGTGCGTGTGTGTGTGTGCGTGTTTCCCCTCCCCAGGCAAGGCCATGAGGAAGTGGGTGGAGTCGATCACTAAGATCATCCTGCGTAAGAAGCAGGCGCAGGCCAACGGGCCGAGTCACAACATCACGTTCGGCAGCCCGCCGCCCTCCATCGAGTGGCACATCAGCAAGCCGGGCCAGACGGAGCTGTTCGACCTCATGACCCTGCACCCCATCGAGATCGCCCGCCAGCTCACGCTGCTCGAGTCCGACTTCTACAGGTGCGTACCTGTGGGGCTCACTTCCTGTGGGGCTCACTTCCTGTGGGGCTCACTTCCTGTGGGGCTCACTTCCTGTGGCGCTCACTTCCTGTGGGGCTCACTTCCTGTGGCGCTCACTTCCTGTGGGACGCAGGCTGCTTACATTTACATTTAGCCATTTAGCAGACGCTCTTATCCAGAGCGACTTACAAGATGTGCATTAATACATGGTAGGAACAATCATAGTCCGTGCAAGAGATCAGTGCAGTAATACAGGCATCTGCACACCATACCTGTAACACAGGGAAGGAAAAGTTTATTATTATTATTTTTGGACAGACTTCAACATAGATCCATATTACAAAATGCAGTATTAAACATGTAAGCAGTGGTGATGACAATTAGTTAGATGTACAGAGTTCAGTGGTAGTGGAGTCTGAAGAGGTGGGTTTTGAGTCTCTTGCGGAAGATGGCCAGCGATTCCGCGGTCCTGACCGAGTGCGGAAGATCGCTCCACCACCGAGGGGTCAGGACATCGCCAGGATGGCACATTGTTCAGAACACGCTCGAGCATCTGATTGGTTGATTCTGACTCACGTTAAACTCCTGTTTTGAAATGCCCAGTTCTGTTCTAAAACAGACATTTTGTCTCCCGAAGGTAGCACATATGTCTGGGAAGAGTAGGGCGCTATGAACTGTGGGAATATTCCTTTCCGTCCGTCCTGCATCAAGGTCATGTGATTTTCCCAGAGAATTTTGTGTATTTAAAGAAGAAGAACAAAATAAATATATATATTCATAGATTTTTTCATTTTCCTTCATCCAACACAGAAAAGCTCAGGTCAGCAAAACACTCAAGTCATGCTACAGAACACCAGCAGAAAATATAAATGCATTTATAAAGAAAATTGTGGAAATATTCTTCATATCGTGCACATGCAGACTGAACATATTCAAGCTACGGTTCCCACTCCTTATAAAACAGACGGGGGGGTTGAGTGTAGTGTGCACGTTATTCCAGTGGAAAACATTCCATTAATAATTTAGGCGCACTCTTGTTTGAGGCGCCCTCGTCAGCGCTTCCTTGCAGGAAGTGAAACTCCAGAGCCTTCCTGTCACCCGTGTTAAAAACATGCCCGCTCACGAACCCCACGAGGAGAGAAACAGACTCTCATTAGACCCAGAGTATTCTCTCCTTTCAGTGAACAAGTAGTTCTGGGGGCCTCGGGTGGCGCAACGGTAAAGCATCCACCCGGAATGCAGGTTGCCCACTGCAGCCCTGGTTCGAAACCCGGCTGTGCCAGTCCGGCCCTGGCAGGGAGCTGCGATTGGCTGTCTGCCCCAGGGGAGGGAGGGAGGGAGGGAGTGGACCCCCGTCATGTTTCCCATCCTTCTGAGTCTGGGAAACACATTGGCCAGTGTCATCTTTTTCATAATGAAAGGCCTCATCAGCAGAAAATCTCTGGGTGAGACGTATTTTCATGTCACACGCCACCTCCTCCTCCTCCTCCTCCTCTTCTTCCACCTCTCCCTCCTCCTCCTCCTCCTCCTCTTCCTCCTCTCCCTCCTCCTCCTCTTCTCCCTCCTCTTCCTCCTCCTCCTCCATCACTCAGTCCCCATCTTGAAACCGCCCCCCCCGCCGGGTACTCTTAACCTGGCTCTTAGTTGTATTGTGTTTGACCTCATAAACAATGGCTAAACAACAAACAAGCAAAATTACACACACACAGACACACACACACACACACACACACACACACACACACACACACACACACACTGCGCTCGCTGTTGGCCCTCAGACCGTGGGAACCTTGGTCAGGAGCTGGCCCCGTGAGAGACTCTCTCCGCTCTCTCTCCTGGGAGGAAGTGACAGGGCTGTGCTCTGCTGGAAGGTGTTCACACTGAAGCACGTCAACACCAGCCTGCCCAGCTGACCTCTGACCTCTGACCTCTCACCTCTGACCTCTCACCTCTGACCTCTCACCTCTCCCCCCCAGGGCTGTGCAGCCGTCTGAGCTGGTGGGCAGCGTCTGGACCAAGGAGGACAAGGAGATTAACTCCCCCAACCTGCTGCGCATGATCCGCCACACCACCAACCTCACGCTCTGGTTCGAGAAGTAAGCCCCCTCTTCACCCTCCTCCTCCTCCTCTTCACCCTCCTCCTCCTACCGAATACGGCAGGGCAGGATCACTCACTCATAAACCAGCTCTGCGCTGTCAATCACTCACTCATAAACCAGCTGTGTGCTGTCAATCACTCACTCATAAACCAGCTACATGCTGTCAATCACTCACAAACCAGCTCTGTGCTGTCAATCACTCACTCATAAACCAGCTATGTGCTGTCAATCACTCACTCAGCGATATGGATCTGTATAATCGCTGTTTAGTTCTCTCCTCTCTGAAAGGAATTGCACAGACAGTGTTGAGACGTCACTCTGTGGTCCCCATGGGAACAAAAAGCAGTTGTTCTGGACCTTTTTAAGAAGCTCTCAGTGTTTGGATATTTAGATGACAAACATTGGGTGAATTGGGTCTTTATTTATTTATTTTAAATCCATGGTTTTCCTGATGTGGCTGTGACTTAGTTCGTTAGCTTTATTTGACCATTTAAAAAAATAGATATACACAATGTGAACACACACGCCCTTGATACATGATATCACATTAATGCACACACAAAAAAGCAAACGTATTTCCATCTTGGTCCTCTCCCATTGTGATGGTGTGTAGGCCTGAAAGCCTGGGCCTTGAGTTGTGCTCTCCCCCGTCCCCGGCAGGTGCATCGTGGAGGCGGAGAACCTGGAGGAGCGGGCTGCGGTGGTGGCGCGGATCATCGAGATCCTGCAGGTGTTTCAGGAGCTCAACAACTTCAACGGCGTCCTGGAGGTGGTCAGCGCCATGAACTCGTCGCCCGTGTACCGGCTGGACCACACCTTCGAGGTACGACAGGCCACAGGGGGTCAGAGGTCACGCAGGCCTAGGGCAGCCGAGTTCAACTGCAGCAAGAGCCCGCTGCCGAGTTACCTCTCACACCGGGGACCTAATTAGACGGCATTACTTGGAGGGATATAAAAACACATTTTGATGTTGCTAGATATGCAAATTGTTTTCGGTATAAGCACTAAAACAGGATTTCTGACTGTCTGCAAAACTATTTCCAAGCCAACTGCAGTGGCCAGAGGAACTTTCTGTCATCCAAATACGGGACAGAAGGCGGGGCACTGGGGGTGAAGTGGGTATGGTGTTGTACGGATGTAAATCAACACATACTGTATGTTGTAACGGCGACTGCTGAAGGAAGACTCAGGAAAGTTTGCTTTTCCACGATTGCGCTACCAGCTTTACTTCAACAAAGCTTATAGACGCAGGGCACAGCCAAGAACAGGAGAAACTCATGGGGGTCGCTTCTTAGAGGCACAAACACAGTCACGGTTACAACACTAATCCACTCAATGACACAAGGGGTGATGGGGAACTGGCACACAAGGAATCATGGGAGACTGAACACACAACAATAACAATGGCAGCCCCCAAGCTTACTTAGCATACGATGTGGCTAAGCTAACATTCATTACTACTGAACATAATTTACACCGTTACAATATGATGGGATTCTATGCCGATGTCTGACTGGTATTTTGTTATACGGGCCTCGGAGATTAGCTTGCCTCGTAGAGACGGGCGGCAGTGTAGTGTAATGGTTAGGGAACTGGGCTTGTAACTCAGAGGTTGCAGGTTCAATTCCCAGGTGGGGGCACTGCTGTTGTACCCTTGAGCTAAAGGTACTTAACCTGAATTGCTTCAGTAAAAA
>JAINUG010000346.1:350000-427500 GCA_029706075.1 Aldrovandia affinis | reverse complement strand
TACTGCAGTCATTTAACTACGTGTTTGTGTGTATGTTTATACACAGGCAGACACACACACACACACACACATGAACACACACACACACACACACACACACACACACACACACACACACACACTAATTGATTAATGACATTAAGCTCCTAGTAGTTACCAGCCAGGGTTAACGTTGCTAGTTTTGTGTCATTAGATCCGCCTCTGTACTGGTGGCTGTCCTAAGTATCCCACAATGCACTTCTCACACTTCTCACTACACCTTGAAGCACTGAGCTTCACTCTTGAGTTTCCTCTCTTGTGATTGAGTCTTAGATTCAGCTGGCTCTGTTTCTGGGCCTGTGATTGGGCCTTGGACTCGGCTGGCTCTGTTTCTAAGCCTGTGATTGGGCCTTAGGTTCAGCTGGCTGTTTCTGGGCCTGTGATTGGGCCTTAGGTTCAGCTGGCTCTGTTTCTGGGCCTGTGATTGGGCCTTAGATTCAGCTGGCTCTGTTTCTGGGCCTGTGATTGGACAGCCCACTCTCACCCCGGCCCGCCTCTTCTCTTCTCTCTCCTGCAGACAGTGACTCCATCTTTGCGGCACTGCCCCACGGCCCACGTTAGTATGAGCTCCTCTTCACCCCCTCCATCTCTCCTCACTCCCACCCACCCCCTCCCTCACCCCCACCCACCCACACCCCTCCATCTCCTCCTACACACACACACACCCCTCCATCTCTCCTACACACCCACACACACCCTCCATCTCTCCTCCACACACACACACACACCCACACCCCCCTCCATCTCTCCTCCACACACACACACCCCTCCATCTCTCCTACACACACCCACACACACCTCCATCTCTCCTACACACACACACACACACACCCCTCCATCTATCCTACACACACACACACACACCCCTCCATCTCTCCTCCACACACACACACACACACCCTCCATCTCTCCACCAAACACACGTCCGGTCTTGCTCATGTCTGTCCCTTCTCTCTCTCTCTCTCTTTTGTGCTGTGGTAAGGATGAACTCTGACCTTTGTGAGAGGATCTAGTCCCTGTGGCCCCCACTCCCCCACCCTCCCCCCCTCAGACTCTGTTACCGTCTGGGGTCTTCAGCCCCGATCAGGGCGGCGTTTGGCTGCGGGGGGTGCTTCACAAAGTGCAGATAAAACAGCTAAAAGTACACACACACACACACACACATTCCTAAAACAGCAAGACATAAAAACTAACAAAAAAAAACACAGGCAATACAGTGACAAAAATGTATAATAAATAAAATAAAATAAATAAAAACACAATTAGTAAGACCTGTCAGTTGAAGGCCTGTCTGAACAAATGGGTCTTTAACATTTAAACATGTCCACAGTGTTGGCAGAACCAGTGGAACCAGCAGAACCAGTAGAATCAGCAGAACCAGAACATGAGCCCACCACAGTCACGCTGTTTGTGTAACAAAGTACCTGGGATTAATCCTGGGGCAGAACGTACCAGTATCCTACCAACGTGCACACAAAGCCCGTACTCGAACCTGCAACAGCGACGCTACCTCATAGCGCACTGCAGCGATCAGGTCCCACACGCAACGCAACCTCGCAGCGTAGGAGCAGACCAGCGATACATTTATACATTTAGCAGACACTCTTATCCAGAGCGACTTACAAGATGTGCATTCATACATGGTAAGATCAATCATAGTTTGTGCAAGAGATCAGTGCAGTAATACAGCGATAGACATCATTGTAGGCAGCTGCAGGGAAGGAAAAGGTTAGTAGATTTTATTTTATTATTTTTTATAGTATCGAACATAAATACAAATACAAAAAGCAGTATTAAACATGTAAACAGTGGTGATGACAATGAGTAAAATGTGCAGAGTCAGTGGTAGTGGAGTCAGAAGAGGTGGGTTCTGAATTGATTCACCCGGGATCGGTCGCAGGGGGAAGAGTTGTTGAACCGTACATCAACAGACGGTTAGATTTTGTTCTTTCTGATCACCATGACGAAACCACATTCCCATCACACCCCCTGCCCCCTCAGCTAACACGGTCTCACAGCCACGCGCGTCCATCACTGTGTCTGATCCACGCTGTTCTCTGTCCCCATCACCGCTCCTGTGCTAACGACGCCACCGTGACCTCCGTTCTGTTCGCGGGCGAAGTGTTTCACTGCCACAGAGACGCTGGCTGCGTACTGTCTGAGAGCGAAAGATCGAAAGATTTTGCGCGATGTGTGTCCGCCAATATTTGCCATAGAAAAATCTGATTGGCATCTGCTGTTTGTGTGTCGGTTGTTTTTGTACTAATTCATTGTGTGATTTAAGTCAAATTCTGTTTATTTATTTATACGATGGTTCAATTTGAAATTCATTTAGAAAATGTTAAAGATTTCAGGTACTGAAAACATAATAAAATATACATTTTTTTTTTCGGTGGATGAGGACACATTGAGCCCAAAGCTCAGAATCACTCGAGCTCTACTGACGCAGAATATTGTTTTACTGCTGAATGTGATCAGCTTAAGGGTTACTAAATCTTAATGACATATTTTAATATACCCTCCCTCCTCCCTCTCCTCCTCCTCCTCCTCCTCTTCCTCCTCCCCCTCCTCCTCCTCCCCCCCTCCTCCATCTCTCAGGGTCCTCCTCGGTCTCCTCCATGGTGAGCTTCAGCAGGAGTGCGGAGGACGGCCCCAGACCCCCAGTGCCCCCCCGGCGCCCCCTGAGTCCGCTGCCTGGCCGAGTCCTCCCCCTCCAAGGTAGCGCTGAGTCAGCACGCCGCCATTTTAAACTCCTCTCCTCTCTCCCCACCACACTGCCCCCCCGGTAACCAAGGTCACCTCTGCGCTGGCCTGAGTGTGAGAGTGTGAGAGTGTGAGAGTGTGAGAGTGTGAGAGTGTGAGAGTGTGTGTGTGTGTCTGTGAGTGAGTGTGTGAGTGTGTGAGAGTGTGAGAGAGTGTGTGTGTGTGTCAGTGTGTGTGTCAGTGTGTGTGAGAGTGTGTGAGTGTGAGAGTGTGAGAGTGTGTGAGTGTGTGTGAGTCTCTCTGTGGGGTGGGGGGGGAGGGGGTGGGTTTAGTGATGGGGCTCATGATGTCTTCACCAGTTTGGCTGTTTTACAGAACTGCCATCAGGACTCACTCTGTCCAGAGGATAACTTCTGTCTCTCTCTTTCTCTCTCTCTTTCTCTCTCCTCTGTCCCTCCCTCCCTCTCTCTCTCTCCCTCCTCCCTCCCTCCCTCTCTCTCCCTCTCCCTCCCTCCCTCCCTCTCTCCCTCCCTCCCTCCTCTCCTCTCTCCCTCCCTCTCTCTCTCCCTCCCTCTCTGTAGATGATGTCTAAGCACTTGGACAGCCCCCCCGCAGTGCCCCCCAGGCAGCCGACGGCTCCGTGTAAGGTGTACTCGCCCTCCCCGCGGTACTCTGTGTGCGACCCCCGACAGCCCCCCACGCTGCCCCCGTGAGCCCGTGCGCTCGCCGGACGTGTTCTCCAGCTCCCCGCTGCACCTGCAGCCCCCCCAGGGCCGGCGCAGCGAGCTCACGCAGACCTTCTTCCCCACGGCCCCCTTCAGCGCCCCCTCCCGCCCCAGACCCCCTCCCCGCTGGGCTTCCGCAAGCACCTGTCCTCCCCTCCGTCCTCGCTCTCCTCCTCCGGCCCGGACTGCGCCTCGCCGCCAGGCTCGGCCGGCCCCCCGGTGCCCCCCAGGCAGAGCACCTCGCAGGCCATCCCCAAACTGCCCCCAAAACCTACAAAAGGGAGCCCCCCCCCCTCCTCCGCACCGGTCCCCCCCTCCGCGGGTCGGCCCGCCTCGGCCGGAGAACGCAAACTCCTCCTGGACTTTGGGCCGGAGGGGGACAGACAGACAGACACGCTAACACTACAGACAGCAGAACAAAAATCTACAAAAAAAAAAAAAAAACGACAAGGAAAAAATAAATAAAAAGGATTAGAAAATAAAAGCCAGTCTGGATTTTACCTGAAACCCTTTGATGATGATGATGATGGTGATGATGATGATGGTGATGATTCCAGGAGACGACGCTCTGTGGGACTCCCCTTTGTTTCGTTTCGTTCGTTGCTTGTCGTCCGTTTTTTTTTTTTTTTTCGTGTGTGATCTCATTTCAGAGGAAGTGTCTGTGGCCCGTGGCCAGAGCCGGCTGGGACGTTAACCGCCAGACGATAACCACGCCCACGACCGCCGCAGGAACGATGACCACGCCCCACCGCGGGGCCAAGGACGGTTAGCCGGGTCTCGTTCCCAACGCAAAACGGAGGGAAAACAAACAAACAAACAAAAAGTCTAAATATTTTTCTTATTAAAAAAAGTGTAAAAAAATATAAATAAATGAAAAGAGTGAACGGGCACGAAGACGTCGCTTTAAAAAGACTTTGAGACGAGCGAGGGCGGCGGCCCTCGGACTGAGAGGGGCGGACTCAACGCCCGGGCCTGG
This sequence comes from Aldrovandia affinis, assembly GCA_029706075.1. Lineage (NCBI taxonomy): Eukaryota > Metazoa > Chordata > Actinopteri > Notacanthiformes > Halosauridae > Aldrovandia > Aldrovandia affinis. The sequence continues at coordinate 423,057 of JAINUG010000346.1, read as the reverse complement.
CCACACCTCCTCCTCCACATCGAAAAGAGACGTGGGAGTCGGGACTTTCAGAGCGCTCTGTGCCGACGTCCACGGCACCTTCCACACCAAAGAGGTACTTTCAGCAACTCGCAAACGCAACAAGACATCGGCTTTCCTTCGTTTGTCTCTTGTTTTTGTGTCGGTTTTCTTTGTTGTCGTTTTTGTCGATTTGATTTCTTTTCTTTTTGCCAAGAAGTATGTAAAACAAAATTGCCTTCTTTAAACAAGGGAATAAAAAAGAAAAGTGTTTTTACGACTGTGTTTCACCGTTTGGGTGGTGAGCAAGCAGAAGAATCCATGCTGTAAAATAAGCCTGTGACTTTACGGACCGAAACCCTGCCCCTCAAAGGCCCGCTGCTCCCGTCGTGTGTCAACGGTCCTCTCGGAAAAAGTGTTGCATTTCAAATTATGTTGTGCCTTTTGTGTTTCATGATGTGCGATTTCACAAATACACACTGAATGTCATTGGATGCTACCGGAATCATTTGGTGGGGGGTGGGAGGGGAGGGGAGGGGGTTTCTTAGCCAATGGGATTGTCAGATTGTCTCCACCCATCCCCCGTTAAGAAAGTCACTGTTTCCCTGTTTGAGGCCTGTCTCTCCTTGCTCTGCCTTAAAGAGGATCGATCGTGGGGTTTGGAATCGATCAGGACTTCAGTTGCTGGTGTGCCTCACCCCCACACACACACACACACACACACACACACACACACACACACACACACACACTCACTCACACACACACACGCCTGCTGAAGCCACACGACCCCCCCCCCCGGTGTGTGTTCCTCACTGATCCGTTGGAAAGTGTAAACTCTAGATTCGCATGGTGAGGCGACGGCTGTAAAGGCCACAGAGGAGTCGAACCCGAGGCCTTATGGAGGAGCCAGGGCTGACAGACAGACAGGCAGGCAGACAGACAGGCCTTATGGAGGAGCCAGGGCTGACAGACAGACAGACAGACAGGCAGACAGATCTGTTATGGACAGACGGGTGGACGATCGTGCCTCTGTTCTGGAGTGTGTGTGTGTGAGAATGTGTGTCTGTGTGTGTGCGTGTGCGTGAGAGGTCAGAGGTTGTAGTGAGGGTCATAGGGTCGTTGCCGCTGGCGATGGCAGCAGACAACAGAGTGACAGCTCAGCCTGTCGAGCCACTAAGCCACAGAGAGCTGTCCACACGCTCCCTCACAGAGAGCTGTCCCCTCCCTCCCTCACAGAGAGCTGTCCCCTCCCCTCGCTCACAGAGAGCTGTCCCCTCCCTCCCTCACAGAGAGCTGTCCCCTCCCTCCCCTCACTCACAGAGAGCTGTCCACACCCTCACTCGCCTCTGCTCTCTGCTCCTCATGTCTGATCGACTTTCTGGCAGTAGTGGTTTCTCCTTTCCGACAGCGCCCCCTAGTGTGGGATGCAGGAGTTGAGTTGTGGATAGTTTGAGCGTGAGTGGTAGCAGTGGTATCATGTCCGCCCGGTTTGAGGCTCTGGTTGGTGATTGGTTTACTGTGGTACAAGCTAGAGTCTGAGGAGTTTGAGCTGACAAGAGCCCCGCCACAACTTTGTGTGTGATTTTAAACACGTCTTGCTCTCCCTCTCTCGCTCTCTCTCTCCATCTCTCTCTCTCTCTCTCTCTCTCTCTCCCCCTGCTCTCTATCCTTATCTCTCCTCTCTCTCTCTCTCATCCTCCCTCCCTCTCCATATCTCTCTCTATCTCTCACTCTCTCTCTCTCTCACCCTCCCTCCCTCTCTCCATTTCTCTCAGCACACGTGTCAGTTTGCTTCCATCTCAGAAACATTCTACCATCTGCGGTGTCTCTCCCAGACTCTTTTTTTCCAGAGAGGTCAGAACACATGACGTACCTGATCTTCACAGGAGCATGTTTCACAACGGAGTCACAAAGTCAAATCCAAACCAATTAGCTACCTTTTTTAACTTGGTTTTATTTAAAAACTGGAAAAAAACGGACTCTAACAGCATACACTTGTAACAGAATGTTTTCTCCACATTACGGCACACAGGAGCCTGAAACAGTGACCAGCTGTCTGTATGATAATATAATATAATATAATATACATCACATTACCGACTAAGTATTTACACCGTTCTGAGACGTGGAGCAGCAGAGGGGAAGGTGGCATTAAGACACTTAAACTTCGTTGTCATGCAAGTAATCTTTACACATAACTGCAGAGTACCAAAATGTTCAAATCTTTTCTGTGCCCACTAAAGATCCCCCTGAAATGACTTCACAAGCTGCAGTAACAAGCGTTTGTCACACCACACACACACATTCTGAACCCAGATTCTTTTGTATTTCACAACTCTATATGCTGTGTGTTGCTTTTGTTGCAGAATGAGCGCGTGGAGTGGGTGAGGGCCAGTGGCACGGTTACGTCCGCTCTCTCTTTTACCATAAAGTGCTTTCTCTTTGCTTCTGTTGCCTTGGAAAGGAAGTGGCTCTTCACACAGTTAAGTTAATGTAACACCCAATTAAATCATTCCATTTTCTTCATGTTCTAGCTCTTGTACAGAGACAGTGAACAATATGAGGCTTGTCCCAGACACTCGGACTTTTATTTTGGTGACTTTTTCTTCAAATTCCTCCCTGTCCACGCAGTTCTGGAATGACCTCGATCTGAAGGTGGTTCTCATTGGCCTGATGACGGTTAACACAGAGCGTGTGTTTCAGAAGGATAGCTCGTATATTTAAACACTTCACCCCCCCCTCCCAGTCTGGTTCTGGTTTATGTGCACGCCCGGTTTTGGTTGGGGTCCGAAACTTGGCCAAGATGGCCGCCCGGTTTGGCTTGCTACCAATATGTGCCTTTTTATCTGCATGGTTTCTGTACGTCCATCTCTCTCTCTCTCTCTCTCTCTCTCTCTCTCTCTCTCTCTCTCTCTCTCTCTCTCTCTCTCTCTCTCTCTCTCTCTCTCTCTCTCTCTCTCTCTCTCTCTCTCTCTCTCTCTCTCTCTCTCTCTCTCTCTCTGTCTCTCTGTCTCTCTGTCTCTCTCAGTTCTGTGCTCATCATGGAAGGCTGTGGGGGTTTTTTTGGGGGGGGGGGGGGTTGAAGGGTTTGGGGAGCTTAATTCACCTCCTGGATCCCGAGGCCTTGCAGTAGTGGGGGGTGAAAACAGCGTTAACGGCAGAATTTACTCTTCAAAAAAATATCCCAAGGAAAATTTTCTTTCCCATTTTTTTTTTTCCATTTCTAATTGAGAAGCACTGGTATGAAAAGGGTTGTAGTATAAATAAATAACTTATTCCGATTGTGTGTATATATATGCATAGCCTTTTTCTTTATTGGCATGATTTTTGCTTCCTGGTTCAACGACAAGCTGTGAGAGATGGTTATGACTGGCTTTGTGCCCTTTGCCCTCTACCCTCTACCCCCCTCTGTTCAGTGTTAGTAACTGTACGCACTCCTCGTCAGCGGACAACAGAACCCTCACTGTCACCATGGTTTCCTTTGGCACTAAGAGACAGTCTATAAACAATGACGACGAAACGGCTGAACATCAGGAGGAGAGACCGTAACGACCGTAACGGGGGAAGATATCCTCAGCTTGCAGAGCCTGTGAGCTACTTGAACTGTACAAATCCCAACAAAATCTCATGATTGTATTTTCATGCTTTTAAAAATCTGCAATTAAAAATGTTTTAGTGCAACATGAAGACGGGAGCTTCGCTTGTGGCCCTTGAGTGAGTGAGTGTGGCTCGTTCTCTCTCCTCGTTTCACAAATTTACAGAAGAAAGGGGACGCTTTGCTTTTCTCTGAAAAGGCCCTTTCCTCTGGGGGTAAAATGCCAAACAGGAAATTTAAATTGTAAAAGGCTTGATGTACACCTTGAATATATATTCAGAAATGGAAAGCCATTGTGCAATGATTTGCATCATCTAACATTTGATGGTAATTGTTGCTTATTTTACTACTTATATTGGTTTGCCATTCATATCATCGACATGTGTAACGTTTACTGTGATGTGCTCATCCTGTGTGGCAGAGTCTACGCTGCAGAGTGTTGTCCCGTCCTCCAGAGGGCGCTGTGGGCTCACACAGCCGTTCCCCTGTCCATCTGGCCGAGTTGAGCCGTCGGGGGAGCCTTTGCGGGCTCGTGGTGGGTGTCGGCCTGGGGCTCATTGGCTCTGTCCTTAACCTCTCCTCCTGACCTGGGGAAGAGCAAGATGGCGCCCGGAGAGACACAAGCCACATTTACAGCGTCCTGAGCAGCTGGTTCTCTAAAGGGAAAGTGCTTTCCTGTCAAATATTTCCACTCTGAAATAATCGCAGTTGAATTTTATTTTATTTTATTTTATTTTATTTGGAGGCATTTCGTTTGCTTTCGAGGGTTCATTCAAACCTTTAACGTTGCAAGTTCAAACACAAAGCACGTGTTTTTGTCTGGGTCAAAGTGAGTTGCAGAGTGGACCTTAATCGACTCCCCGACTCAGAAAGGGCTCTGCTTATTGGACAGTCGAGGCCTCCTGGTCATGTGACCTGGAGTTGTGGTGTCTCTTTCGGGGGGGGGGGTGGTGTCCGTGAGAAAGCAGAGCTTACTTCTTCTTGAAGAGTTTTCTGAAGGAGCTGCGGAAGCCCCCTTTCTGGTCCTGTTTCCGGCTCCTCTCGGCGAAGAAGGACGGCGCGTTCTCCCCCGACCCCCGCCTCCACCGTGCCTCCTCCACCCAGGGCTGGGGGGCCGCAATCCTTCAGGGGGAAACCAGCCAGACATCAGCCAACGGCCCCCTGTTCATCCCAGGGCTGATCTAGGATCAGTTTGGCCTTCTACCTCGTCATGGATGTGGTTAGGATATGGACAGGGAAAATCTGGGCCCGTATGTACAAAGATTCTGAGAGTAAGAGTGCTGATCTAGGATCAGGTTTCCCCTGTCCATATCCTAACCATATCCATTATGAGCTAAAAGGCCAAACTGATCCTAGGTCAGCACTCATAATCTGAGACTTCATGAATACAAGTATTATACTATCTATCTGTGTTTTCTTTTTTTTTTTTTTAACTGCATAAAAGTTCTCTGAAATCTGAAATTAATATATGATCCCGACAAAGACATTTTCAACATCAGAAAAAACGAATCCACGTTTCTCACAGGTACAAAGCGCATATTTTCTCTATTCGCCACTCAAACACAGGGTTCGATTCCACCAGGAATGACATCTAAATGATCTCCCTTCTGCCCTTCCGAGTGTTACAAACTATCCTGCCCTCTCTTTGTTCATTATTCACTCGCCTTTCAACCCATTTCCTCTTTGATTGTTTTTTAAAGAAATTTGTTTCAGATTTTTTCTCCCAATGTAGTGGCCAATTATACCCTCTATTTCTTTCAATTTACCCCCTCCCCCCTCCTCACGAACTTGCCACCCATCCCCATGGGGCAAGCTAATACCTCGATGCTGGCGAAGAGCCATCTCCTTCGAGACTGGACTCACCCAACTACATTTTACATTTTACATTTTAAGCATTTAGCAGACGCTCTTATCCAGAGCGACTTACAAGATGTGCATTAATACATGGTAAGATCAATCATAGTTAGCGCAAGAGACCAGTGCAGTAATAAAGCGATAGATATCATTGGAGGCAGCTGCGTACCGTACCTGTGACACCGGGAAGGAAAAGGTTTGTGTATTTTTTTACACAACTATGCCACCTTGCCGCTCCTCGGCGAGCCCGTGCCGGCTCTCCCTCCCCCCTCTCTCTCTGGGGCGGACAGCCAAACACCGCCCCCTAGTGGCGCACTCCTCACCTCAGAGCTGGCCAGCTGCAGCATGGCGATGGAGGCCTGGGAGGAGTGCATGATGGGAGATGGCGCCGCCTGGTGGTGGTCTCTGGGCGGCTCCTCTCCTTCGACCTCCAGGTTCGGCGGCGTGCTCACGCCGCCCTGGGCCTTGCGCCCGGTCAGACCCCTGCTGGACTGCCGCTCCAGCCTGGCGTGTGGCGCCCCCCGGTGGTGGATCTTGGCGGTGGCAGGGGAGTCCACGGGGCCGGCGATGTCTCCGCCTGCGGGGCTGTCCATCTGCAGGCCGTTCAGCGACTTGCTCTTGCGCCGCGCGGACTGCAGGGGGCGCTGTCGCGACAGCATCATGGCGCCGGCCCCCGGGGACGCACACCCCTGGCCAGGGAAGTGCCCCACCCCGGCCACGCCCCCGGTCCCGCCCCCAGCTCCGCCCCAGCACCGCCGAGGCTCTTGGGACAGCGGGCGAAGGCCATGTCGAGGCTGGAGCCGGTGGAAGAGGCGCTGGAGCAGTTCTCAAACAGCGGCGCGTCCCGGGGGCTCCCCGTCGTCATAGAGACCCTCCCGGGCCGGGGGCAGGGGCGGCGGGGGGCAGCAGGAGCTCGTTACGGGCGTCGGCCAGGGCGGAGCCGGGGAGAGGGCGTTTGGACGCCTCGGGGATCCTGTGCAGGGGGGGGCGGGGGTCCGGGCGTCGCCGGGGAAACAGGGCGTGGCCGGGCTGTCGTCGAGTTCCCAGTCCTGCGGCGTCCTCACCTGCATCAGGTGCTGCCTGAGACACGAACCAGACACACCCACACACTGGGCACGAGACACTTTAACACACTGAGACACTCAACACACTGAGACACTTAACACACTGAGACACTTAACGTGAAGCTCCATCGACTGTTGGCACACGCTAAGTGTAAAAACGTCTTCGCCCTCGGCCCAGACGCCCCAGGCCCCGCCCCCGGCCCAGACGCCCCCGGCCCCGCCCGCGCAGGTAGGTTGCCGTGGCGACCCCTCACCTGTGGCGCTCCCTGCCCTCGTGGGCAAGCAGCTCCTCGCTGTGCCGCAGCAGGTGGGCGTGGCGGGCGGAGAACGCGCTGAGCTGCTGCAGACTGAGGAGCAGCAGGAAGTGGTCTGGGTGTCCGGCGTCCGTCTGCTCCAGCAGGGTCTGCAGTGAGGGGGAGAGGCGGGGCATCACGCCGGGGCACAGACACCATCCACACCGGGCCACAGACACTGTCCACACCGGGCCACAGACACCGTCCACACCGGGCCTGGGCCACAGACACCGTCCACACCGGGCCTAGGCCACAGACCCCCCGCTTCTGCTCAGACATCGTCCACGCTTAGTCCTGCACTCTGAGTCAGACAAGCTCTATACCCTCTATTTATCTCAAATTGTCAACGAGACAATTTCTCCGGGCCGGTAGATCCACCTCCACGGACGCCCTTCCTGCTCCTCCTCGACGAACTCGAGCCGGCTCACCCCCCCCTTCCCCCTGGGGCGGACAGCCAACCGCCCCCGCCCCCGATCAGGGCTGACGACTAGGGCCGGTCTGGTAGAGACGGGTTTAGAACCACGCCCCTGACAGGCAGCGCACACTCGTATCGGACCAGCCAAGATGCGGTGCGTTAGATCGCTACGCTATCCACCGCCCCATAATAATTTTTTATGCTTTTACCTCTTTAAAAGATACTGAGGCCTTGGGTGGTCAAAGCATTCATCCCGGAATGCAAGTTGCCCACTGCAGCGGCGGTTCAAAACCCGGCTGCACCAGTTCGGCTCTGTCCAGGAGCCCCGATCGGGGGCGGTGTTTGGCTGTCCGCCCCAGAGGGAGGGGGGAGGGAGAGCCGGCACGAGCTCACCGAGGAGCGGTAAGGCGACCTGGTAAACATAGTTGGGCGAGTCCAGTCTCGAAGGAGGCGGATCATTGCCTCGATGTATTGGCTTGTCCCGTTGAGGGATGGGGGGCGAGTTCGTGTGGGGAGGGTGAATCGAAATAAATAGAGGGTATAATTGGCCACCAAATTGAAATGGGAAATGGGGAAAAAAATTAGGGTAAAAAGAAAAAAGTTGAAGTATTTACAATCCCGTGACCCAGGTGTGGTGTGTATGCCCAGGTAGCTCACCTGTAGAAGCGCAAGGTATTCTGGGATGCGCTGCACTGGCTGGAGGAGCAGAGTGTGGAGAGGAGGTCGAGTCTCGTTATCTCCAGCGACATCGCCCTGGAACAGAGAGCACAAGCCCTGTGGAGCAGGAGGGGCGTTCCTCTCGTCTTCTCTCATGTCACAGAGACGTTAAACCAGGGGCCTGACTCGCTGTGCCCGTTAACGACCCTGTGGCATGTGGGAGAGCCATTGTACATTTTGAGTGAAGCATTTTTTTTTTTTTTCAGATTTTTTTGCAATTTTGAAGTCACACAGTCAGGACCATGGAATCTCTGGCCATCTTCCGCAAGAGACTCAAAACCCACCTCTCCAGACTCCACTACCACTGGAATGTACATTTAACTAATTGTCATCACCACTGCTTTCAAGTTTAATACTGCATTTTGTAATATGGATCTATGTTGATGACTGTACAATTTTTTTAATTATAAATCTACTAACCTTTTCCTTCCCTGTGTTACAGGTATGGTATGCAGCTGTCAACAACGATGTCTATCACTGTATTACTGCACTGATCTCTTGCGCGAACTATGAACAGTCTTACCGTGTATTAATGCACATCCTGTAAGTCGCTCTGGATAAGAGCATCTGGCAGTGTTGTGTAATGGTTAGGGAGCTGGGCTTGTAACTCAGAGGTTGCTGGTTTGATTCCCAGGTGGCGCACTGCTGTTGTACCCTTGAGCTAAAGGTACTTAACCTGAATTGCTTCAGTAAAAAAAAATATCCAGCTGTATAAATGGATTGTATGTAAAGAAATGTAAACTGTGTAAGTCGCTCTGGACAAGAGCGTCTGCTGAATGTGATGTGATCTCCGGTCCGGCCGGTGTTTACCTCCAACAGGCCGGCCGCTTGCAGAGACGCAGCACTGTAGGCGCTGAGCGCTGAGACACAGGCCGGCAGCTCCGTCAGGTACGCCACGTACAGCTCCAGGAAATCACTCTGCAGGGAGAACAAAACTAAACATCTTAATCTTCTTTCGTGTATCGTCATCATATGTCCAGCTCCGTGTTGTGCAGTCACGCCCTCATCTCAGGTCCTGCTCGGAAGAGGCCCTCCTCCGAAGGTGGTCTATGCAGGGGACAGTCACGGAAACAGAAAACATTTTAATCATTAGAGCAAAGGAACACCATGCAGAGTAAAAGAGGGAAATGGTGAGAGAGATGCAGGATCGGGGGAATTTAAATTCAATTCACGAATGTATAAAGGCCCAGAATGTAATAGTGTGCATTCTATTCCGGTTAGGATAATCATCGTCTGTCGTCTAGAATCGGTCAACAGGTCAACAACTTCATCGCAGTAGCTGTGATTAGTTTAGGTATGATGGGCAGATGCCAACAATGATGTCTATTGCAGTGTTACTACACTGATCTCTTGCACTAACCATGATTAATCTTACCATGTATCAGTGCACATCTTGGAAGTCGCTCTGGATAAGAGCGTCTGTTACGTACCGTAAATGTAAATATAGTGTTTCTTTTGGGGATTTTTCTATTATTATTATTAGATTGTTTATTAGCCACACGACCAAGGCCGGTGGAATTTGTTTTCGGTACAGTATGTTATACTCTGCAGCACAAATACATAAATGGACAACAGCAGACAATCCACATATTATCACGACACAACACAGGGATGCAGTCAACATATCATCACAAAAACATAATACACACAACCATATGCAATAGGTGCATGGTAAGGCATGTCGGTAGTGTGTGAGGAGGGGGCTAGAGGAAGGAGCTCAGAGTCCTGATAGCTAAGGTAAAAAAGCTGTTTGTGAAGCGTTTAGTCCTAGTGGACAATGACCTGTAGCGCCTGCCTGAGGGAAGGAGGTGGAAGAGGTGATGAGCAGGACGTGAGGGGTCGGAGATTATCTTCTTTGCTCGCTTTACAGTTTGGTGAGTATGTAGAGATTCAGCTGAGGGGAGTGGGTTGCCTATGATTTTGGATGCCTTGTTGACAATCCGCTGTAGTTTTTTCCGTGTTTGACTGTCTGTGCTGCCGTACCATACTGAAATAGAGGATGTGATGATGGACTCGATGATGGCTGAGTAGAACAGAACGAGAAGTTGATGCTTGATCCGGTATTTCTTAAGCTGTCTAAGGAAGTAAAGTCGTTGTTGAGCTTTTGCAATGATGTGCTCAGTGTTAGTTTTCCACTTCAGGTTATTGCTAATGTATGTTCCGAGGAATTTCAAAGAGTCAGTGGTGGTGATGGGGTCTCCATTTATTTGTATGGGTGTTTTGGGATTCGGCATGCGTCGGAAGTCAATAATGAGTTTCTGGGTTTTGGCTGCATTAAGCAGGAGGTCATTGTTTGCGCACCAAGTGACAGCTTGAGCCACCTCAATGCGGCACTGGGTTTCATCATTGCTAGAGATGAGGCCTACAATGGTTGTGTCGTCTGCGTATTTGTGTTTTGGTCTGATCAACAACTGAACCTCTTGACCATGTCTGCATGCTTTTATGCATTGAGTTGCTGCCACGTGATTGGCTGATTAGATAATTGCATTAACGAGCAGGTGTACGGTGTGCCTAATAAAGTGGCCACTGAGTGTACATCAAACAATAATTTCACATTTCGCAGGTCGGCCCCCGGCTGCTGGTACTGTACCTCCTTACTGGTCATCCTCAGAAATACATCTCCCAGCATGCCTTGCCACTGGCAGTGGAGCACGCGCTCCTGCAGGGTGTGCAGCAGCTCCAGGTGCTGCTGGATGAGGAAGCGCAGAGCACTGGGAAATAACCTGCAGGAGCGAGAGAGGCAAAGATACTGGGAAATAACCTGCAGGAGCGCGAGAGACAGAGCACTGGGAAATAACCTGCAGGAGCGAGAGACAGAGATACTGGGAAATAACCTGCAGGAGCGAGAGAGACAGAGATACTGGGAAATGGCCTGCAGGAGAGAGAGACAGAGATACTGGGAAATAACCTGCAGGAGCGAGAGACAGAGATACTGGGAAATAACCTGCAGGAGCGAGAGAGAGACAGAGCACTGGGAAATAACCTGCAGGAGCGAGAGAGACAGAGATACTGGGAAATAACCTGCAGGAGCGAGAGAGACAGAGATACTGGGAAATAACCTGCAGGAGCGAGAGACAGAGATACTGTACACACCAGATACTCTAAACCTGTAGAGATACTATACACACCAGATACTCTACACCTGTAGAGATACTATACACACCAGATACTCTACACCTGTAGAGATACTATACACACCAGATACTCTACACCTGTAGAGATACTATACACACCAGATACTCTACACCTGTAGAGATACTATACACACCAGATACTCTACTCCTGTAGAGATACTATACACACCAGATACTCTACTGTAGAGATACTACACACACACCAGGTACTCTCCTCCTGTAGAGATACTACACACACCAGATACTCTACACCTGTAGAGATACTATACACACCAGATACTCTACTGTAGAGATACTACACACACCAGATACTCTACACCTGTAGAGATACTACACACACCAGATACTCTACTCCTGTAGAGATACTATACACACCAGATACTCTACTGTAGAGATACTACACACACCAGATACTCTACACCTGTGAGAGGCACCGGAGCACTGCCAACAGTATCACTGTCCCACACCTGGGGCAAATAATGAGATATACCCAAACCCTTTAGACACCAGTAACATTCCCACACATTACTGATCAATTTAGAAGCACCTTATTTTCCCCAATATTCAGAACAAAGTTCTTCTTTCGTGCGACTGTACATTTTGGGTTTGGCACTACGTTTGGTAGGAAATTCTCAGCAGGGATCTGCAGTAAAAATGAAGTCGAAGGGGTTAAAAGTATTTAAAATGCGTGTTAGACCTCAGGTCTGGCCTAATGTGGGAGTCATTTTGGCCGGGTCCCTGGCATCAGGGGGAATGTCCCTCGTGGCCTAATGATCTCCCTGTGGGCTGTGTGGTGAGGGTTTCCATGGGGACAGAGTACTGGGACGGTTACATAAGACACCAACCCTGGCCCACGGGTTTGAGGGGGGGAGGATGGGAGGGGGTCATGTGCTCTCAGTGTGAGCGTCACACGCTGCTCAGATGTCTGGCTCAGAGCACGGACACGCCCCACTGAACAAAGGAGCCAATCAGCAGGAGATGGGCTCATTAGAGGGGAAGGACTTCAGGGAGGGAGCGCAGCGTATTATTTTAACTTTTGATCATGGACCTTTCAAAGGAAGACAAATAGAATTCATTCCCATTCCCAGGGATTTTTCCCAGTTTTTTCTCCCCAATTTGGAAGCCAATTAATACCCTCTATTTACTTAGATTAGAGTTGTCAATGCCTGGAACAGCTTGCCAGGTCAGGTAGTAGAGGCAGAAACACTTGGGCTATTCAAGTCCAGGCTAGAGGCAGTACTAGATACTCTTTAGATTAGGACGTGACGAGCCTAGATGGGCTGAACGGCCCATTCTCCTCATTATGTATTCTTATGTTCTAACTGCATTTTCACCATCAGAGCACCAACAACGAACTCACATAAATATCCCAAGGGATCCACTGCATGCCATAAGACTGGTGGTGTAATAACCATGTGGTGGTGTAATAGTGGTGTTATAACCATGTGGTGGTGTAATAGTGGTGTTATAACCATGTGGTAGTGTAATACTGGTGTAATAACCATGTGGTTATGTAATACTGGTGTAATAACCATGGGAGCACCTTGACACAACACCTGTTTATACTGTGATGGTATTCTAGTATACCAGTTACCACTGCTGTTGGCTACCAATCAGTGCCACATTACCCATTACAGAAAGCGTAACTAATTTAAACCTCAAAGAAGCGGAAATACACAGCTCCCCTGGCACAGTACGACCCACAGGAGTGCCCTTCCTGTCCGAGGGGAAACCGTTACCTTTTGTCCTTGAGGTGAACAGCTTCGGAGCCGTTGAAGGTGATGTTGGCCTTGAGGAGAAGGGACAGGTAGGACACGTATATCCTCTCCGACTCCAGCAGCTCGAGGGCGGCGGTCTGCCTCTCACCTGTTCAGAGGCGGGACAGGTGAACGCCCGGAAGAGCCAGCCAGCCGGAGAGAGCGCTCAGCATGCAGGCAGGTCATTCATACATCTGCACGAAGACACTGAAAGCCCACCTCGTCAGACAACACCTCCACTAAATATGTATATATATATATATCCCTTTATATACCGTATACCTTTTCTTTTTAAGTACTAACCTTTCTCTCGGTTGTATAGGCGCGGTGTGCGTCTGTCTACGATGACGTGTGTTGTGTTGCTGCTGTCGTGTTGCTCTTATTCCTGCCATTTTAAATGCACTAATTTTGTAAGTCACTCTGGATAAGAACGTCTGATTAATGTCTAAAATGTAAATGTGTGAATCTCGTAATTGTGCTGCACAGTAAACTCTGTGAGGGCAACTGTACGCTGTGAGGCAGGGAAAGTGAGCAGGACATGAGGGACTGTACGCTGTGAGGCAGGGAGCAGGACATGAGGGACTGTACGCTGTGAGGCAGGGAAAGTGAGCAGGACATGAGGGTAACTCAGAGATGAGGTCAGGAGAGGATTCCGTTCATCAGGACTGAACAGTCGATTCAAATTCAGTTACTGGAATTTAATTATCGCTTTTCTATGGAGGCAATAAAGATTCAATTGACTGGATTAACTCAAGTGAACTCAGTTTACAAGAATGCTGCTGGAGAACTTAGAGGAAATACCAAGAATAATTAATTTGATCAAAAACAAGTTCAAGATCTTTAAAAAATAATAAAGTATTTTATTTTTTTCCTCCTAATGAACATATCTAACGTTTTTGGGGGAAACTCGCCAGTCTCGTCTCAGATGCTCTCATAGTAAAAATAAATTAAAAAAAGTATATATATATATATATTATTTTGTTTCTCTCCCCAATTTGGAAGCCAGTTATACCCTCAGACCAGCCAAAATACCATGCGTTAGACCTATATATTATACATATTTTAATAATAATTATAATAGTTAGACCGCTACGCTATCCGCCGCCTATGCTCCTGTAGTTTTTATCTGAAATGGTCTTTGTGTGCCCCGAGGTTCCTGCTGTCACTCACTGCTGTCCCGAGGGCTCTGTCTGTCTGCGGTGTCCTTCTGCTCGACCCACACAGGACAGACGGACGGACCTTGCTGGAGACAGCCCACATCCTGGTCCGAGTTGGTGGCTGAAGAAAAGAAAATCAGAAAATGTAAACATGAATCATGAATCAACATTAAGTGTGAGGGTGTGTTGTTGTGCCTGTTCTTACACAGTGACGGGAAACAGGCTAGGCCTTAAAATCAGCCCTGGGGGCAGCGGATAGCGTAGCGGTCCAATGCACCGTATCTTAGCTGGTCCGATACGAGTGTGCGCTGCCTGTCAGGGACGCGGTTCTAAACCCGTCTCTACCAGACTGGCCCTGATCGTCAGCCCCGATCAGGAGCGGCATTTGGCTGTCCGCCCCGGGGAGGGGGAGGGTGGTCGGCACAAACTTGCTGGGGGGGGGGGTTAATTGAAATAAATAGAGGGTATAACTGGCTTCCAAATTGGGGAAAGAAGGGGGAAAAATCTGAAACAAAAAATGTAAATAAAATCAGCCCTGGAAAATGCAAGAAGGGGGGGTGCAGCTTGAAGGAGCACGTGTGTGTCTGGTGTGCAGTGGCTGTCTGGACACAAGTGGGACAATTATCATGGAGTGTTTCTCTTTGAGAGGGAGAGGTTCAGTGACCTCTGTAATGTTCTCTCACAAACAGTAAGACCACTGTTCACTCCTTCTCCAGCCCCTCTTAAGAGCGGACATTTGTGTGTTTGTTTCCCGTTTCCGTGAATGAGCGCTCTGTCACTAGGCTGGGTCTTGTGCTGCTAGCACGTGCGCGTCGCACGCACGCTAATCTCGCTCGCGGCGCTTTGTGTTCCTACGGAAACCCTTACTTACTTTGCTGGGACGGGTCGTTGGGCAGACTGGCGAAGTAGTGCTGTATGACGCTGTGCTCCGTCTCGCTCAGGAAACGCCGCTGGCAAACGGGAGAGACGTCCTTTGAGCTTTTTCTACGAAGGGGGGAAGAAAACACGGCAAACATTAGTTAGAACGTACGGTCAGAGTAGCGGTCTAACGCACCGTATTTTGGCTGGTCCGTGGGGACACGGTTCGAAAACCCATCTCTACCAGACCGGCCCTGGAGATACTTAGAACAAACGTCAGTGCTATGATTTGGTGGATCATAACACAGACTCTATAGACACACCAGATACTCAGCTCTGTGCTCTTAACACAGACTCTACAGACACACCAGATACTCAGCTCTGTGCTCTTAACACAGACTCTTTAGACACACCAGATACTCAGCTCTGTGCTCTTAACACAGACTCTATAGACACACCAGATACTCAGCTCTGTGCTCTTAACACAGACTCTATAGACACACCAGATACTCCAGCTCTGTGCTCTTAACACAGACTCTACAGACACACCAGATACTCAGCTCTGTGCTCTTAACACAGACTCTCTGTGCTCTTATAGACACACCAGATACTCAGCTCTGTGCTCTTAACACAGACTCTATAGACACACCAGATACTCAGCTCTGTGCTCTTAACACAGACTCTACAGACACACCAGATACTCAGCTCTGTGCTCTGCTCTTGAGTGGTGTGTGCTGCCCAGACTCAGGGGACGCTCTGGCTCTTAAACCCGTCTCTACCAGACTGGCCCTGGTCATCAGCCCCGATCAGGAGCGGCATTTGGCTGTCCGCCCCAGGGGAGGGTGGTCGGCACAAACTTGCTGGGGGAGGGGTTAATCGAAATAAATAGAGGGTATAACTGGCTTCCAAATTGGGGAAAGAAGGGGAAAAATCTGAAACAAAAAATGTAAATAAAATCAGCCCTGGAAAATGCAAGAAGGGGAGAGTGTAGCTTGAAGGAGCACGTGTGTGTCTGGTGTGCAGTGGCTGTCTGGACACAAGTGGGACAATTATCATGGAGTGTTTCTCTTTGAGAGGGAGAGGTTCAGTGACCTCTGCTCCACCATCGGGTTCGTAATGTTCTCTCACAAACAGTAAGGCCACTGTTCACTCCTTCTCCAGCCCCTCTTAAGAGCATACATTTGTGTGTTTGTTTTCCGTTTCCGTGAATGAGCACTCTGTCGCTAGGCTAGGTCTTGTGCTGCTAGCACGTGCACGCACGCTAATCTCGCTCGCGGCGCTTTGTGTTCCTACGGAAACCCTTACTTTGCTGGGACGGGTCGTTGGGCAGACTGGCGAAGTAGTGCTGTATGACGCTGTGCTCCGTCTCGCTCAGGAAACGCCGCTGGCAAACGGGAGAGAGACGTCCTTTGAGCTTTTTCTACGAAGGGGGAAGAAAACACGGCAAACATTAGTTAGAACATACGGTCAGAGGGGTCGGAGGATAGTCCGTGGGGACACGGTTCAACCCATCTCTACCAGACCGGCCCTGGAGATACCAAACGGGACGCTATGATTTGGTGGATCAACCCAGATCTCTAGACTCACCAGATACTCAGCTCTGTGCTCTTAACACAGACTCTATAGACACACCAGATACTCAGCTCTGTGCTCTAACACAGACTCTATAGACACACCAGATACTCAGCTCTGTGCTCTTAACACAGACTCTTTAGACACACCAGATACTCAGCTCTGTGCTCTTAACACTTTTTAGACACTCCAGATACTCAGCTCTGTGCTCTTAACACAGACTCTATAGACACACCAGATACTCAGCTCTGTGCTCTTAACACAGACTCTATAGACACACCAGATACTCAGCTCTGTGCTCTTAACACAGACTCTATAGACACACCAGATACTCAGCTCTGTGCTCTTAACACAGACTCTATAGACACACCAGATACTCAGCTCTGTGCTCTTAACACAGACTCTATAGACACACCAGATACTCAGCTCTGTGCTCTTAACACAGACTCTACAGACACACCAGATACTCAGCTCTGTGCTCTTAACACAGACTCTATAGACACACCAGATACTCAGCTCTGTGCTCTTAACACAGACTCTATAGACACACCAGATACTCAGCTCTGTGCTCTTAACACAGACTCTATAGACACACCAGATACTCAGCTCTGTGCTCTTAACACAGACTTTACAGACACACCAGATACTCAGCTCTGTGCTCTTAACTTCGGAGTGGTGTGCGCTGCCCATCAGGGACGCGGATCAAAACCCGCGTCTCTACCAGACCGGCCCTGGTCGTCAGCCTGATCAGAGGCGGCATTTGGCTGTCTCCGAGGGAGAGGGGAGGGAGGGAGCCGGCACGAGTCCGTCGAGGAGAAGGTTAAGGCGTCCGTGGAAGATTTCCCGTCACAAAAGAGGCGGGAACACTCAACCAGGAATGTGTGTCTCGCTCCCGGAGGATGGGCGACGGACTCGTGAGGGTGGGGAATTGAAGTAAATGGAGGGTTTAATTGGCAACCAAATTGGGAGAGAAAAAAAAAAAATCTGAGACGTGAGTCATGGCCTCTGGCCTCTTTCTTACCTCTGCTGGCAGGCGAGAAGCCGCCGCCCCACCTCTGCCTGGAAGAGCTGCAGGCCCCTCTGCGTCTCCACGTGTCTGCTGTTCACCTCTCTGATGTGGGTGAGTGTGCCGACCAGCTCCTCCTGTTCACAGCGCAGAGCGAGCAGAGTTACAGACGAGGCAACAGGAACACGTGGTATAACGGTTAGGGAACTGGGCTTGTAACGTTAAGGTTGCAGGTTCAATCCCAAGGTGGGGCACGGCCGTTGTACCCTTGAGCTAAAGGTACTTAACCTGAATTGCTTCAGTAAAATATCCAGCTGTATAAATGGATTGTAAAGAAATGTAAACTGTGTAAGTCGCTCTGGATAAGAGCGTCTGCTAAATGCCTGTAATGTAATGTAACACCCAGCGAGGCCAAACACCGCGTCAGCCAATCAGCTCTGTCTCTCTGTCCAGTGAGACACTGCGATGACTCGGAGGATTCAGAACTATTTGGACCCCTCGTGGGAAAAGTTGGAGGTCTGATCTTTGGACAATGAAGCTTACCTCGAATACTTAGCAATGTCAAATTGACGGTGACATCCACCGTTGTTGACTGTTCTTTAGATTTTTTTTTTGGTTTAGATTTTCTTTTTCCCCTAATTTTTCTCCCCCATCCAGCAGCCAATTACACCCTCTTTTTCCATGTCAATCCCCCCCCCCCCTCGTATTGTGAGTTCACTGCTGTAGCCCTGAGACCGGCACTTGCCATGCCGTCCCCATAACTCGGGTATGCACACAGGGCCACTCCTATACGCAGCGAGCTCGTATCGGCTTCCCTCCCCCCTCCCTGGGGCGAACAGCCAATTGCCGTCCCCTAGTGGCACTCCCGGTCAGAGCCGATACTGGTTGTTCCTTGAATTATTTGCTGGTAAGCTTTATTTAGGCAATCAAAAAACTACAAAAATGTTACTACAACTGCAGCTCCTACCAGTCACTGTAAAAACACTCTTGTGGGTGTTGTAGTTAATTCATTAAGTTTTACTTTTACAGCAATCGCTCCATTCCTTAATAAAAGGGGTTGTTCAACAGCAAATCATTCAAAGAGCAGGCCCACAAGCATTTTTTCAGTGTTTTAATTGTTACTTTCTTAAATATGACAAAGAACAGTTCATACACATTTAAAAAAGAGTCCCATTGAATGGCTTCAGAACTCTGTTTAGTCCCAGAAGTGCAGTCCGGGACTAGACTTCAGTTTTCACTTTTCCCGGCAAGTTGAGACTCATATTCAACCTGTGAAGGAGGCGGAGTTCGCTGCACTCTGAGAATTGGCTTGCCGAGTGGCGGACTCGTGTAGGGAGGGTCAATCTAAATAAATAGAGGGTGTAACTGGCTACTAAATTGGGAGAAAAATAAAATAAAAGTCTGAAACGAATAAAGAAAGGAAGGTCACCTTGAAAGCGTTGAGGGCGTTGGTTAGGCCCAGGATCTTCCCCTCCATGTCAGAGTGGTGGTCGGCCATCCTCTCCTCCAAGCTGCTGCTCCTGCGTTTCAGCGTGCACAGGTCCTGCACCGCCCCCACCAGACCAGCCTTCAGCTCCATGGCCAACGCCTGCAGCTGCGCGGGAGGTCACAGGTCACAGGTCACAGGTCACAGGTCACAGGACACAGGACACAGGACACAGGTCAGAGGTCACAGGTCAGAGGTCACAGGTCAGAGAGAAGAGCGCAGGAAGGCTGGCATGAGGAAGGGGGCGGGGAGAAACCAAGCACGTGCCAAAGACAGGAGGAGCAGAAGAGAGAGAAAGAGAGAAAGATAAAGAATGAAGAGGAGAGAAAGAGAGAAAGATAAAGGAGGAAGAGGGAGAGAAAGAGAGAAAGATAAAGGAGGAAGAGGGAGAGAAAGAGAGAAAGATAAAGGAGGAACAGGGAGAGAAAGAGAGAAAGATAAAGAAGGAAGAGGGAGAGGGGAAGGGAGAGGGGTGTGACACTGGGTGCCGCTCCCATTAATTGATTAAAATGGCTGCATCTTGGATGTTCCCCCCATAGATTCATAGATCTCCTCCAACCAGCTGCCACACCCCTGTTCCCACGCCCGTAAATGTGGAATGAGACATTGGTCATGCGCGGTGTGGGACTAACGCGATTACAGAGGGGGTTAATCCTGGCAGAGGAATCGTTTCCTGAACACACAGCTGAAGTCACAGGACCGCGATTGTCTCCAGTGAGTTTACTGGTGTGGGTCCAGCGTCCCAATTCCTGCTGCCAGTTTGTTTGCAGAGAGAGAGAGAGAGAGCCACAAACAAATTAATTTTTTTGGTGAAGCTGGAGCCACTGAGGAAATTGTTACATTTAGAGAGAAGAGATAACAAATAAGCTCAATTGGAAAAAGGAGCCTGACTCAAAACTGCCCTGTCCTGCCCTGTCCTGGTCTGCCCCTCCGAAGCCAAGGTCACATGACAGCAATCTCACCACTCCAACTTTAGATTTCTTCCCCCCTCACTGTTAGTATCCAATTATACCCCCCTCTCTCTTTTTATGCCAGTTATCCCCTCCCTCGTATGAGAGCTCGCTGCCGTAGTCCGGCCAGTAGCGAGCGCTGCACTGCCTCCTCCAAGCCAGCGCCCGCCGAGGCCAAAGCCTGTCACCAACACACAGGACCACTCATATATGCAGCGAGTCTTTCCTTCCGGCTTTTATCCCTCCCCCCTCCCTGGGGTGGACAGCCAATTGCCGCCCCCTGGTGGCACTCCCGGCCAGAGCTGAAACTGGCGTGACCGGTGGAATCGAACCCCGGTCGCCGTGGCTAGTGTCGAACACTCCTACCAGTAGACCACGCGGGAGGCCTCAACTTTAGATTTTAAGGTTTGTGAGCGTGGGGGGGAAGGCATTGCTGCCAGCTGTGGTCGTGTTCACCCAGGAGAGCCAGTTACCTGAGCGACCTGCAGGTTCACCTCATCCATGTCCCTCTCCGGGTCTGAAGGGAAAAAATAAAATAAAATAATACAGGCTTTGGTTTGACTTGCAGAGTCATAACTTTTTCATCAATGGAATACAGGTAGTGGGAGAAAAAAGGAAACGTTACATTCCACCTTACTGCGCAGCCAAATGTGCAGACTTCATCATCTTGATTGAATGTAATAAAAAATTATTATTATTTATTTTTTATTTTTCTCCCAATTTAGTAGCCAATTACACCCTCTATTTATTTTTATTTGCCCTCCCCACACGGGTCCGCCGCTTGTTCTCTGAGGGCAGCAAACTCTGCTTCCTTCGAGACAGAATTTGCCCCCACCCACGTTCTGGAGACTCCCTTACGTGCTTCACGGCGGACCCGAGCCGGCTCACCCTCACCCTCCCCCTTCCCCTGGGGCGGACAGCCAAACGCTCCCCGATCGGGGCTGATGACCAGGGCCGGTCTGGTAGAGACGGGTTTAGAACCGCGTCCCTGACAGGCAGCGCACACTTGTACAGGACCAGCCAAGATACGGTGCGTTAGACCGCTACACTATCCACTGACCCTGAATAATGATTAAACTTGAGCATTAAAGAGGCTCACTCTATCCTGTTTTTCTCCTCTTACTTTATTCCAAATGCTACCAAATAAACCTTACTTCCATGAGAACTAGACCCACATGAGACTTCAGTGGAAAAAAACATTTTGATTGTATTAAACAGTGAACTCTTTAATGGGAAATGATAATATTTATATGGTTTAAAGGTAATTGTGTAAAACAGTATTTGTTAAATTGTGTTAAAAAAAGTTTTATATTATATATATTTATAGCTGACAGTTAAAAGTATTAGAATTGAAAAAATATTGGTCTCATGAAAGCACTGGTAAGACAAATATATATTTCATGAACAGTTTGTGATGAGGTCTGTCAATATACACTGACATGTGACTCGCCCCAAATGTACTAAAATGCATTCACACGTAAATATATTCCAAACATGAAAAAAGTTTAAATAAGAAAAATCTCATTGTGCTTAAGAGCCTCTTTTTTCCTCCAAAGTATATAACAAGTTTAAATTCAAATCCTTGAAACACTATTCTCTAAAGACAACAAAGTCAACTGGCTATTCTCTACCACACAGAATATAAATCACAAGTCAGACACTGACTATGAAAGATCCAGAGTTGAGTTCCCTCTTCACATGACAATCACACACACACCATCTACGTGATGTAACATACGCCATTTAGCAGACGCTTTTATCTAAAGCCACTTACAGTAGTGAATGCATACATTTTTCAGTACATGTGGTCCCAGTGGGAATTGAACCCACAACCTAAGTGTTGCCAACGCCATGCTCTACCTACTGAGCCACACAGAACCATGCTCTACCTACTGAGCCACACAGAACCACACTCTACCCACTGAGCCACATAGAACCACGCTCTATCTACTGAGCCACACAGAACCACACTCTACCTACTGAGACACACAGAACCACGCTCTATCTACTGAGCCACACAGAACCACGCTCTACCTACTGAACCACACAGAACCACGCTCTACCTACTGAGCCACACAGAACCACGCTCTACCTACTGAGACACACAGAACCACGCTCTACCTACTGAGACACACAGAACCACGCTCTACCTACTCAGCCACACAGAACCACTGAAGTTACTCTGGAACATCGTCAGGCAGGGAGACTGCACCAGAGTCGATGCTGAGTGAGTTTGTTAGCGTGAGTACTGCTGTGTACCTCTGGCTTTGCCGTTCTCCATCTCCGTGTCCCAGTCCAGCAGCCTCTGTCTTCACACCAACCTCTCTCTCTCTCTCTCTGACCCACTGGGGGAGTAGTCTTCACCGTGGAAGCTCAAAGACGCCTCTGCACATCTCCGGCTTGCCATGTGAGTTTGACGATGTCTCACACAAACAGGGCCCTTGTTGTACAGTAAATAAGAGGGGTGGGGAGGGGAGGGAGGGGGGTGAGGGGGCACCCGAGAGGATTTGTCACCCGTCCTCCTCCTCCTCCTCCTCCTCTGAAGGACTGGAGAGAGGGTCTTTTCAATTTCCTCTCCAACTTAAAGGTCTAATTTAACAAACAGGAGATGGGAGACAATGAGTCTAGTCATCCTGCGTGAGCAGACAAGAGGTGACTTATTGCACAGCAGCTCTACGATGTGGGACATAGTGTAGCGGCTGCATTATCCTCACTGCATTTAATGTCACAACTCATTCTCCATGCTTCAAACGATCCAAGCCAACTCATCACGCCCGCAAATATGAAATGATACGTAGTGACAGTTGTCGGGTGCATTTTAATGTGGCCGTTCTAGCCTTTTTGTTTCCACGGGGAGGGTAATTAATTTTCAGTGTCTGTATCCACGCGTTTCTACGTGCATTTTTGTTGTTGATGTGTGAAACACACAATTTCTTTGCAGATTGAAAAGTGTGCTCCATGAATTACAGATCAGACAGCAGAGAGGTCAATGCCTGCAGGCGTGCTCATTCAACGTCAAACTTTATTTATATCAGAACGCTTAAAGGAAAACTCTGCTGTCACAATGAATCTGCTTTGTCAACTGCTACTTAATTACACTGGTGAGGAACAGTGAGCTTTTCAGTCTAACTGCAATCAAAGCTCATTGTGATCATACTGAATTTGTAGAGTAGACACACACACACACACACACACACACACACACACACACACACACAAAATACATGTCATCACAATCTACGTTTTTACAATCCGCTTGTATTTTCTTTATTTCTTTATGTACTAGTTTATTTGTGAGGGACAGAGAAGCACAGAGAACATTGACGGCCGCAGAAGCAGTGCCCGATGCACTGTACATATGTATGTAGCCGAAGCTCATTTCCAACACCAGTCACTTGTTGATGGTATTGATACATCAATCAATCAATCAATAAAATAATAAAATAACATTGTCAATGCATATAATGACCGAAAGCAACAACAGCAACAACAGAGATATCAGCGTGTCACAAGTTTGAGCCGTGTGGCCAGGCCGGAGAAACAGTGGGATATGTGTAAGCCGCTTCAAACTGGAACAACAGATCTGTGTTTATTCAGCTTCAGGGCTCAAAGGGTCCCACAAGCCCTTCTTCTGTTACAAAGTCCTGATTCTTCAAGGAAGCGTCAAGCTTCCTGCTTTAAAGTGGCTGCTGGGTTTATCTCCCCACAGGATGAGATGCAGGAGAGGGTTTAGCACCTACGGTACGAGCCCCTGAACACCAGGCACACAGCCTTACAGTCACCCCCGTGTGGCTGTTCCAGGAGATGGACCCCGAGGGGGGGGTACCCCCGTGTGGCTGTTCCAGGAGCTGGGCCCCGAGGGGGGTTCACATCTCTGCCAGACCCAGTGCTAAATCACCCGACACCCTGAGTTGTTCTTGTTGGAGGAAGTCGATCGACTGCACAACACGCTAATTGATTTAGCAGGGGCAGATCTCCAAAGATTATGATTATTATTTTATTTTTTTATAATAAAAATAAAAAATCCTTGTTTACAAAAATCATATGATGTGCATGTCTTGTACATGCGACATGAGAATGCTTCTAATTTCACATGGCACAACTGGAGCAAAAATGCAAAGCGATCTTTTTGCAAAAACTAATTCCCTGCCAATACACATTGATAATCATAATCAGAGTTGGTAATGCTGCTTCCACAGCCCAACATGAGACAAGTTCCACAAACAGAAGCACAATCACCGCCTGCAGCAGCTCAAATGGGCCTCGTATATACTGTACATATAGCATTATATGTAAACCATATGCCATGGCCGTCTCAGTCACCAGATCTCAGCCCAACTGAACACTTATGAGAGATTCTGGAGTGGTGCCTGAGACAGCGTTTACCAACACTGTCAAAAAAAAAATTTCTCATGGAAGACTGACTGATCGGTTAGCAGCTTCCATCTCATAACAGAAATATAGACATTGTATATTTTGGTCGTCTCTAAATCCACTCCAAAACCAATTTGAATAGTTTACCACAGGCAGCTACAATTTATGAGAATCACCTTGAGCAAGGAGCCTCGCTGTGGAGCCAGGGAGCGGTGTAATTGTGTTGAGGCAGCGTATTTTTTAAATGACAGCATCTGTGAGCGAGGGCAGTGTTTATTTGCCAGCGCCAGCTTCTTCCCGTTGTGTGTAGCGCACAGCACACAGCGCACCACCTTCGCATGTTGCGTGGGAAGGAGACATTCGGAGAATGTGTGATCCAACGCTTCACGTTTTTGCATGATGCGTTTTTTAAAAGTTGTAGTTGAATGACTTTTCACATGTTGAGTTTCAGTTTCAAGCCTGGTGCAGTTTCACAGTGGAAGCTCCCAGTCCATACCAGTCCCTGAGCATCGGTGTATTCTCCTTCGCCTTCCACCCTGCCAAAGGAACGAGAGAGAGAGTGGGGGGAATTAAATGGGGGCTCAAACGAGAGAGGGGGAGCGGCCTCGAATGGGGTAGCGGCCTAACGCACTCCCATGGACTGGCACTTTACGAGTGTGAGCTGCCCACTGCGATCGCGGTTCAAAACCCGACTGCGTCAGACCAGGCCTGGCTGGGAGCCCCCATCAGTAGCGGCATTTGGCCAGGGGGTGGGGGGGGATGGTAAGGGCGTTCCTCAAGAGCAGGTGGGCGAAGCTCCGTCTCGGAGGAGGTGGATCATTGCCGGCCTCGGGGAGATTAGCTTGACCCCGGAGGATGGGCGGCGGGCTCGTGAGGGGAGGGGAATCAAAATAAAGAAAGGGTTGAA
This sequence comes from Aldrovandia affinis, assembly GCA_029706075.1. NCBI lineage: Eukaryota > Metazoa > Chordata > Actinopteri > Notacanthiformes > Halosauridae > Aldrovandia > Aldrovandia affinis. The sequence continues at coordinate 397,918 of JAINUG010000346.1, read as the reverse complement.
ATGGCTACTAAACTGGGAGAAAATGGGGGAAAAAATCTGAAACAATTTTTTTTTTTTTTTTTATGAGAGGGGGAGAATGAAATGGGGGCTGGAAGCTGGGTGTGGCATTCTGGCATCAGTGCCCCCCCCCCCCTCACCTGTTCTCCTTGAAGCTCCCTGCGTACTTGGAGCCGCTCCGGAAGGTGTACATTCCCTGGCCGTGAAACATGTTGTCCTTGAACTGCCCTTCATAGACCGCTCCAGAGGCATGCTGCAGCCTCCCCCATCCATTCAGCTGGGAGCACACAATACACACACCATTCAGCTGGGAGCACGATAAACACACAACACACAACCACACACAACACAAACACAACACACACAACACACACACACACACACACACACACACCACACACACAACACACACAACCACACATAACACAAACACACCACACACACAACACACACACACACATAACACACACACCACATGCACAACACACACAAACACACACAACACACACACAGATTAAGACCATTCAGTCCGGGTCAAACATTTGAAATGTCCTTTAGACACCTGTAAAATTCCTCCAGATTACTGACACAGATTACTTTTTAAAAAGAAACACCTATTTTCACCAATATTCAGAACAGTTCTTTCGTGTAATTGTATGGGGTTTTTTCGTTTAGTAACGTGTTTCGTTTAAAACATTCTCAGGGAATCTGCAGGAGTGTTTTCAGAATTTACTGGCATCTAAAGTAGTTATTAAGTATTTCAAACACAAATTTGACATCTATTTTCGCCAGTATTCAGAACAAACATTTTCTTTCATACAATTGTAAATTTTTTGGTTGGTGAAAATCCACACAGGAGGAATCACCATCTAAAGAGTTAAAATATTTCAGATGTGAGTTTGACCCCAGGTCTGAACGATGGACAATGTGTAAAATGTACACTATGCACCCAGGCAATCAGGGCTTATAGGAACAGGAGTATACTTTATTACTCATGTTACACTCGCTTCTCTGCCTTTTGGCTAAGATCAAGTGTAGTATCTGTTCTTATCAGTTTAATATCTGATATGTCCCCCATCGGGGACTACATATTAAACAGATTTTTAGAACAGGGAGTTGGAAAAGGAGCTTGCTCCGTCCGCTCCATGCATTGACCCTGTATGGCAGTGTATCAGGGAACAGTGCACCTCTTTTTAGGGTGGCATGTAGTGTAATGGTTAGGGAACTGGGCTTGTAACTCAGAGGTTGCAGGTTCAATTCCCAGGTGGGACACATCTGCTGTTGTACCCTTGAGCTAAAGGTACTTAACCTGAATTGCTTCAGTAAAAATATCCAGCTGTATAAATGGATTGTATGTTAAGAAATGTAAACTGTGTAAGTCGCTCTGGATAAGAGCGTCTGCTAAATGCCTAAAATGTAAATGCAAATGTAAATGTAAGGTAGTTGGAATTTGTCTTTCCGCATATCTCCTAGATACACACACACACACACACACACACATAGACCACTATACATATGCATTCCATCAGAGAGGTTTGAGCGCAGGGTCAGCCATAGCACGGCGCCCCTGGAGCAGTTTTAGCGGTTCAGTGCCTTGCAAGGGCACTTTGGCAGTGCCCCAGGAAGTGAACCAGCAACCTCCGCTTGCCAGCCCTGCATCATTAACCACTGAGCCCCTGCCGCCCCCATTATGATAAGCAAATGGGTAAATGTGAGACTTAATGAGCCGTGTTACTGCACCTGGTCGTTCTGCCACTCCCCAGTGTACACCAGTCCGTCCGGCGAGCTGTGCGTCCCGACACCCTCCCTTCTCACCACTCCGTCTGGAGACCTGCTGCACTGTCCCTCTGAGGACCACAAACCCACACTCATCAGCCATACAGCCACAAACAACAACCCACACTCATACAACAACAAACCCACACTCATACAGCCACAAACCCACACTCATACAGCCACAAACCCACACTCATACAAACCCACACTCATACAGCCACATACAACAACAACAACCCACACTCATACAGCCACCAACAACAACAACAACCCACAAACCCACACTCATACAGCCACCAACAACAACAACAACAACATGCCAACTGATGCCAACTGAGGAAAATGATCAACGAAATACGTATTTACCGTATCTGTCGCCATTAGGAAAGATGTAAGACACCTTCAAGCCCACAGGTTCTAAAAACGGATAGAAAGAAAATCATGTGCTTCTTGTTCATTTTAATCGGGTATAATTAGGGGCCACTTCACCTCAACAAATTCAAATGAAAAAGCATTTTATATCACCTTTAAAAATGTCCTTAAGATCATGTTTTTACATATTGAAATGTCTTTTTATTTTTTTATATTTTTTTACATAGACATTTTTACTTTCAGACAAAACACGTTCAGAATTAATTTAGAAGTCACTCTTTAAACCTTTGAACTAGTTTTTTTATTTACATTTTATTAAAATTGTTGCACATATTGTATCACACAAATATTGTACCTTTACTCATTTCACTTTATTTAATGTGTATATGAGCTAGCTAAATATATTTATATTTATACCTTATATCAATAAGGCTGCTAACGTTAACTGTTAGCTGATTAACAGATCATTGCCCGGGTTGCGATATCTTGTTTTAAAGAACCGCTACCTGGTTAAAACAAACATTCCGTGCTTCTGTGTTAACATGCTTTCTGAATGTAACTTTATGGTTGTTTCAGACTAGCTAGTTAGCTAACGTTAACGATGCAATATAACTTGTCTAGTTATCTCGCTAAAGCTGTTTCAAGTGGTTTACTTACCGGACATAGCTATAGCAAGATTACTAGGAAGTTAACCACAACCTGTTTCGTTTGAAAGTTAAGTCTGCTCGGAGACTGATTATTAATTTGATAGCTGGCTTGCTAAATGGTGACTACTTCGTGCTACGTCCCGAATTATGTTGACAATGCGAACATCGCCACAGCAACGGCGTGTAACCAATCGGGAACTTTCATCTAAGCGAGAGCTTAGAGTGACAAGCTACTCTGAAGCCAGTGAAGCACCTTTGAGGCTCACTGCTCATGCGCATTATAGCAAGTTATAATATTACATTATTACATTATCAATCACCATGATAAGATACTGCCGACAAACAATGCCCAAATGATACTTTCCACCGAAGAATTGTTTATACTATGAAGAATAAGGTAAAGAGTTTTATGTTATAAAACTGCCCAACACTTGCTATTTTGTATTTATTTGTTTTTGTTGCAATAAACAGTCCAGTGGGTTTCACCATAAAATAAAGTGTTAGAACGCGTTATTTGTATCAGACTGAATTTGCGACTTGTATCTACCGACCACAACTACTGAACATTACAGCGGTTTAATTCATTATTATTATGATTATATTTGACACTTTTTATTTCATCTTTTCTACCGTCGACCGTAATTTGTAATGCCTGATCACGATTATCGGTACCGTCCCATTGCTGAGACGTCCCCAGGCAAACCGGAAACGGCACGCGCTCACCTGCGCATCCGGCTCGGGTCCGCCACGTAAGGGAGTCTCCAGAACGTGGGTGGGGGTGATTCCGTCTTGAAGGAAGCGGAGTTCACTGCCCTCTGAGAATTATCTTACCTTGTAGAGAAGAGCGGCGGACTCTTGTGGGGGGGTGGAGGGTAAATCTAAATAAATAGAGGGGGTAATTGGCTACCAAATTGGGAGAAAAATGACAAAAAGATAATAAAAACATTGTTACTAACCAATAGTGCCATATGAAAGAAGAATTTAGTTATGGATATTGGTGCAAAGAAGATCCTTCATATGAAATTGTCAGTAATCGGCCAGAAATTTCACTGGTGTCTAAAAGGGTTTGAATGTATTTCAGATCATTAATCGACCGAGGTCTGGATGTGACCCAGCGCGTTCCCGAACAGAAGTCCACTGGACCGCAGAGAACCCGGGTTCGAGTGAAGAAATGTGGGAATGTGCAGGTACGAGATGAGGGGACCAATGAGGTGGTGTTTCATATGGGGGGTCTAATTTGAGATATGTTATATGATTAAACAGCTATTTCCATTTGCTCTAACCTGTTTCCATTAACTATCATATTATGAAGTCATACATATATGTGTTTGTATATACATGAAATCATGGGGTGACTTTGTCTTTTATTGTTGTAAATATTATAAATTTTATAGGCCTCGGGTGGCGTAACGGTCTAAGCATTCGCCCGGAATGCAAGCTTCCTACTGCAGCGGCGGTTTGAAACCCGGCTGTGCCAGTCCGGCTCTGGCCGGGAGCTCCGATCGGGGGCAGCGATTGGCTGTCCGCCTGAGGGGCGTGAGGGCGTCTCTAGAAAGTGGGCGGGTTCCGTCTCGGAGGGGGCGGATCAGGGTATTAGCTTGTCCTGTAGCGATGGGCGGTGGGCTCGTGGAGGAGGGCCAGTCTGAATAAATAGAGGGTATGATTGGCTACCAAATTAGGATTAAAAAAATCATAAACAAAAATATATATATTATTGATTTTAGACAGCTCAAAGCAGCAGCAGTGTCTGTCTGGGGGCTTGAGTCAGCAACGCTGTGGTGACAGGTCCATTTTATTACCTCCCCCCACCCCGCACAACAAGGACATCCTGCTGTACCAGACAAGCCCGGCCAGTGGCCCGACAACATTGAGGCTTTGACATGTCAATGGGCTCCCCCTACTGGTCGTCGAGCATAAAAACATGAGCTCAATAAGCCTTTACTTGGTTTTTTTTAACTCTTTTATTTTTTTTCCTTTTTTTTTAGCTTTTTTTTGGGAAAACTCCAGCCCTCAGGCATTCAAATTCAAAACAACTTTATTGATCCCCAAGGGGCAACTCCTGAGGCAGGCATTGTAAAAAGGGACGGCACAGACAGGACATATCAAGACAGTACATGACAGACAGACAGTGACTTAGTCCGGCAATAATAAATAAATTAGGAGTTCTTTAAAGTGCTTCCTGTGAGGGGGTGGCTGCGATCAATAGGCGAACGGCTTCACACACGAAGGTTGCCTTTCTCCTGTTTGCAGCAACAAATGAATACGTTTAACTGGAGCAAGCACAAGGTCATACACTTTTAGAGTACATATCTGTAGGTATTTGTATAGCACACACACACACACACACACACACACACATACACTATATATAAACGCACGCACACACACACACACACACTCATTTGATTATTCTGTGCCATCCTGCTTATCGTTGTGATGAACGAGACAACAACAAAAATATCCAAGCAGTGTCACCTGAATGACTTCGTTAATTAGTATCATTGCTCTAAATCACTGTCATTACTCACCGGCCAATATGCCAGAAATGGCCACATCGTGTATCTCTTTATTTAGCGGGGAACAGAAGAAACCTGTTTTGATTGAATTATTCATGCTTATCCCGACTTAAGGCTCCCTCAATCTGCTACGGACAGTGCAGGCTTCCTCTCCGGCCCAGTGCAGGCTTCCTCTCCGGCCCAGTGCAGGCTTCCTCTCCAGCCCAGTGCAGGCTTCCTCTCCGGCCCAGTGCAGGCTTCCTCTCCGGCCCAGTGCAGGCTTCCTCTCCGGCCCAGTGCAGGCTTCCTCTCCGGCCCAGTGCAGGCTTCCTCTCCGGCCCAGTGCAGGCTTCCTCTCCGGCCCAGTGCAGGCTTCCTCTCCGGCCCAGTGCAGGCTTCCTCTCCGGCCCAGTGCAGGCTTCCTCTCCGGCCCAGTGCAGGCTTCCTCTCCGGCCCAGGTCTCTGGGAGAAGTGGACGGACGCCAGCCGGCTCTCCTCTGGCCAAAGAAAGACCATCTGGCTCCAGAGCAGCCACGAGACGCACAGAGAGCGTCCCAGCCTGCCTCACAGCCTCACAGAGAGCGTCCCAGCCTGCCTCACAGCCTCACAGAGAGCGTCCCAGCCTGCCTCACAGCCTCACAGACTCACAGAGAGCGTCCCAGCCTGCCTCACAGCCTCACAGCCTCACAGAGAGCGTCCCAGCCTGCCTCACAGCCTCACAGACACAGAGAGCGTCTCAGCCTGCCTCACAGCCTCACAGCCTCACAGAGAGCGTCCCAGCCTGCCTCACAGCCTCACAGCCTCACAGAGAGCGTCCCAGCCTGCCTCACAGCCTCACAGACACACAGAGAGCGTCCCAGCCTGCCTCACAGCCTCACAGCCTGCCTCACAGACAGCGTCCCAGCCTGCCTCACAGCCTCACAGCCTGCCTCACAGCCTCCCAGCCTCCCAGCCAGCCTCACAGCCTCACAGAGAGCGTCCCAGCCTGCCTCAGCAGCCTCACAGACACAGAGAGCGTCTCAGCCTGCCTCACAGCCTCACAGCCTCACAGACAGCGTCCCAGCCTGCCTCACAGCCTCACAGAGAGCGTCCCAGCCTGCCTCACAGCCTCACAGAGAGCGTCCCAGCCTGCCTCACAGACGCAAGTATTCAATTCACAACTAAGATTTCATATTCCAGATGAGCCTTTGGCTATAAATACTTAAAGTACTGAATCTGATGCGTTTTCTTTTTAACATTGTTGTGGTGCTTTTGCATGTTCCCTGATTTTTTTTAAAGTAACAAAGTAAAAAGAAACAAAACAACCCCACCCACACACAGTAACCAGTTTGGCAGCATAAAATGTTTGTATATATCCTAAGTTTGAACTAGGCCTAAAGTATTAACTTTATCATCCTGGCATCGCAGCTGTACTCATCTCAATGATTTCCTCCTTAACAGCAAATATTAAAACTTAAGAAGAGAAATACATATAAAAAAAACTATTCTGGTCACTGCTACAACCCCCCCCTCCCTTAGACCCTCAAGATGTGTGCAATACAGTTCATAGTTACAAGTGTAAGGGCTAATAAAGATGTGTGTGTGTAGCAGGTATATGAAAAATAAACTAAAACAAGGGGCCTCCCGGGTGGTCTAGGGGTGATATTAGACGCTGCCCACTGGGACCGGGGTTCGATTCCATTCCACCGGCCGCGCCTGTAGTGGCACTCCTGGCCAGAAATCGGCTGTCCGCCCCAGGGAGGGAAGCCGATATGAGCTCGCTGCGTATAGGAGTGGCTCTGGAGTACTGGAGTTACCGGCTCGGAGGAGACGGTACATCACCTTTGTCACTGCTGGTCTCAGGGCTACGGCAGCAAACTCACAATACGAGGGGGGAGATTGACATGAAAATAGAGGGTGTAATTGGCTACTAACTTGGGAGAAAATGGGAAAAAATCTGAAACAAAATCTTTAAAAAGAAACCTGCTGAGGAATTAATATCTGGTTACAGTGTGTTGTTACACTACCAAGCAAGACCAATATACTGAACGTGTTTGACCCAATGGGACCATAACACTTGAGGGGATTATATTTCGAATGAATTGGCATCCAAGGACCTGGGCCATCTGTTTTAAATACATACATATTGACGAATGCCAACCTGTAGAATAGTTAATGCGGTTGTTTCTTGTGTGTACTTTGTCTAGGTGGGCCGAGCCAGTGTACCTATATTGGGAATTCAAATCTCTGGGGGTAAACAACTCAGAAACAATCAATGATTTATTTTTTATTAATTTATTAAAAATGTGCTTCCTGAAAATAACAAAACATCTTCAATTTTAATTGTGGTTTCAAAAAAAAAAAAAAGTCTGAACAAACCCATATTTTGGGTCAGTAACACTATATATCACCGGTGTAGAACACATCCAAATTGTGCTTGAAACTGTACCAAAAAAATGAATATTTGTCCAAATAAAATATCCAAAAGACACAGGCGTGGTCGTAAACAGCCCGAACGCGTGCCGGTAGAGTTCAAGGCCCGTATGTACAAAGATCCTAAGAGTAGGAGTGCTGATCTAGGATCAGTTTAGCCTTTTAGCTCTTAATGGATATGGTTAGGATATGGACAGGGGGAAACCTGATCCTAGATCAGCACTCCTACTCTTAAGAATCTTTGTACATACGGGCCCAGGTGTTTAACCAGGGTTGCTCTCCACGAGACCCTGAATGCGAGACAGTATGATCTCGTTGGCGCTGCTGCAGTCCTGCGGGCCGTAGGGCGGATTGACCGTTAGCACGCCGGCCACGCGCAGCGACTCGCCCTCCTCGCTGACCGGGATCAGGTTCTTCTCGAGCCACGCGCGCAGACATCGCTTCCTGCGCTGCAGCTCGTCCTGGCTGAGGACCTGGCGTCCGCCGGGCACGAACACCGCGCTCAGTCGCTCCGCCATCGCTTCGTCGCCGTCGCGCAGAACCTCGACTTCTCCCACCGCGTGGCCCATCACCACCGCCACAGAGGCCTTTCTGGTGCTCTGGAAATCCACCAGGACCACACTGTGAAGAATGTTTTTTTTATTTTTTATGTTAAAATGGCTACATTCAGAACAACTTAGGCATTACTTTCTGCATTGATTACTTTATTGCTGCCTTTGAATTGTGGCTATGGATTTACCTACAGGGTCCTAGTTTAACTATGTGGTTGCTCCTAGCACCCAGGAACTGTACTTCCCACTAGGGTGGCTTTCAGCTAAACTGTTCTTGACTACGGTTAACACTTTGTTGTACGTCGCTCTGGATAAGAGCGTCTGCCAAATGCCTGTAATGTAACTATAAATGTGGTTCTCTGTGGCACAGTTGGTAGAGCGTGGCGTTAGCAACGTTTAGGTCGTGGGTTCAATCCCCACTGGGGCCACATGTACTGAAAAATGTATGCATTCACTACTGTAAGTCGCTTTGGATAAAAGCGTCTGCTAAATGGCATATATTATTATTATTATATTATATTAATGTCGATCGCTTTTCCGTTGTGTTCAAGGCGCACTCGCGTCTGATTGGCCCGTTTGTTTGTACGCTCTGGCGTTCCTGAGCAAATCAGAAGCGAGGGAGTCTTGAACAGAAACGCAAACTTCCACTACATTTTACATTTACATTATCTTAAATAATAAGTTGGTATGTTTCACTTTAATCGACCTACAGTCTGTATCAAAGCTACATTAATAACATGGGAGATCAATTCAGTTCACTAGCTAGCGAGTTAATCTAGTAAATAAGAGCGCTAGTTGGCTAACGTATAGCTAGCCTAAGTTATAATAATAATAATATACGCCATTTAGCAGACGCTTTTATCCAAAGCGACTTACAGTAGTGAATGTATACATTTTCAGTATATGTGGCCCCAGTGGGGATTGAACCCACAACCTAAGCGTTGCCAACGCTGTGCTCTACCAACTGAGCCACAGAGAACCACTGTACAAAAAAGGTGTACGTTACCTCGCGGAGACCGGGTCCACGGTGTAAACCCAGCCCTGGTGCTGCTGTTTATCGCTCGCGGTCACTCGCACTTCTTTATTGACATATTTGTTCCACTCCAGTGGGTTTTTCTGACGCCATTCGTTCATGATTCCTGCCAATCTTCCGTGAAGAAAATACAATATAACCTTCTCAGAAGTGTAAATGGAGAACTACCTAACAACACTGTCAGAAAGCTGGCATGACAGGCTACGTGTGTCAAACGTTGGCGAAGAATTTGTGAAACGTTTTCCCCAGTGCACCACGCTTAAGTGCAGCAGTACAACCACGTCGAGTGGAAACAAGCACCCACAAGTAGAATCGTTCCGGTTTCTGAGAACGAGAATGTTTGTTTTTATTTGCTCGAAAATAATTATGTGCGATTTGTTTTTGGGCCATTGTTTGTCATTTTAAGGATTTGGAGCCAGCTTGCTCGCATTGTATCTGTGGTGTAAATCTGCCTTCGAGGTAGTTACCATGGTAATATGGTAAAATAACAAAACATCTAGATTGCTGTAGTGGAGTAAAAACCCGAGTGGGCATGCGCAGAACGGGGATTTGATTTAGCTCGAGCTTAACTGTCAAGAGAGGCGGTTGGAGAGTGTCATGTCGAGATACGGAGGAGGTAAGCGCTTGCCAATATACTCACGGTTTTTTTTGACTGCACGAAGTGTTAGCCATTTTACCTAAGACGTGTACAACACGATACAAACTTGCGAAACAGGCAAACCGTTTGTGGAATGGGATCTGTAGGAGTGGCGATCTTATCAATGTTGTTGGCTTACTAGCACGCTCGCTAGCCGTAATGGCGGCTAGCTAACAACCTTGCGTGTTTTGCGCGCATAATAACCGCGGCTCTATCGGCGCTTTAGCCAGGCTAGCGTGGCGGGGGGCGAGGCACAAGTCTTGGTGATTTATTTGTAAGAAACATTGACGATCGGTGGCCAACGTGTATGGGAAGGCAGTCTTGGGTACTTTGTTTGCAAAGCGGTGCCATGGAGATGGGTAGCTAGCTAACGTTCGCTGGCGTGCTAGTTGTTGCTAGCTGGGCTGTTAAGCTACGGCTACTAGCTAGTCGCTAGGCTAACCTCTAACCTCGACAGGCTAACCTCCCAGCGGTCTGTAAGGCGGGAGCTAGTTACAGTGCGTTAGCTGGCTGTCTTTCTGTGTGAAAAACCGCAAACGCGGTGGTTCTCTAAACGGACGTTAATCGCTCGGCTGTGTTGACTTTACTCACTGGTTTTGAGTGTGTACGTTGGGGAATGTACAGGTTGCGAGCACCGAACGTTATTGATGGGACGGGAGACACAGGTGCGAGTTTACAGGTGACCCAGTTTCAGAGCGCTAAGCCGGGATCTGGGGATCTGCGCTGTATTTTCCTCCAGGATTTGTTGTCATTTCTTGCGCTGCGTTAACGCTGTATTAGTTTAGGACTCTTTAAAATTAATTGTACGTCGCGTTTCGAATTTATTTTATGTATACGAGTGTAGAACTTTGGTGCCTGTAGTATACAGATGATTTTTTTTACTTTTTACGCTTTAACCCACATTATAAACACAATTTTGATTGATTGGCTGCATATTGAAATGATCAAATTGAGTTTGTTGGCTATATTAATCCCATAACCAAAAACGTTTTGGCCACCCAATTCCCACCTTTCGAATCAAAACCTGCACAATTATTATTGACATATCCATAATCCTTGCCTCCCTCGGTTTTTCCCAAAATGGTATAAAACCGATACCGCTTGATTGATCTAAATTCAACATATACACGTTTTTTTCTTTTTAAGTTTAGAAATCACTGCTGGCCTTCCATAAATCATATGTACAACTCTGCCAATCTTACATTTACATTTATCGGAGATGCTGATATACTGTGTTTTATTTTTGTTTTAATATCACATTTCCGTCATGCCAATTATTACCTCTGCTTAATTACACACACCCCATCACTCCCTTCCAGTTGTTAAATTCTGAAGCCATAATTACATTGCCTACGATTGCCTAGAGTCGCTCGGTCTCAAGGTCTTTTAGATTTATGCCTGAGTGACAGCTGTGATTCCCCCAACCACTCTGAACGTCGCTGGTATTTGTAAGCGTATGCGAGCACTGGGCACAGACAATGTGAAGATTTTCCGAAAACATTTCACAGGCAGCTGATTGGTTCATAAAACCGTCAAACTAGCATGATCACGTTATCGAGCTCCCGTACCTAACCGCACTCATGTCTAACACATTCTTCCCATGTGTACCTGCTGGCAGCGGTTACTGGCTGCCGACTTAGCAAGTGTAGGGTAGGGCCTGGTTAGCCTTACTTGAAGCATGAGGTTTTATATGAGCAATGTTTATATATTAAAAAGAAAACGTCTATCCATTTATTTCACTTGCATTTATTGGAACGGCCGAGTTTCACGTGAGTTTCTTACCTGTGTCTTACCTGTGTCTTACCTGTGTCTTACCTGTGTCTTACCTGTGTCTTGTGTCCTAAGTGAAGCCTACGGCCTATTAACCCATTCAGACCTAAAATGCCTGGGACAAGCAATTATTAATACAGACACACCAACGTACTTCATTTCCCCACGGGACACACATTAATACAGACACAATGGGTTACTGGGACACATATTAATACAGACACGGTCCTGGGACACACATTAATTACAGACACAGTCCTGGGACACACATTAATACAGACACAGTTAATACAGACACGATGGGACACACATTAACACAGACACTGTCCTGGGACACACATTAATACAGACACAGTCCTGGGACACACATTAATACAGACACAATACTGGGACACACATTAATACAGACACAATACTGGGACACACATTAACACAGACACAATACTGGGACACACATTAACACAGACACAATACTGGGACACACATTAACACAGACACAATACTGGGACACACATTAATACAGACACAATACTGGGACACACATTAATACAGACACAATACTGGGACACACATTAATACAGACACAATACTGGGACACACATTAATACAGACACAATACTGGGACACACATTAATACAGACACAATACTGGGACACACATTAATACAGACACAATACTGGGACACACATTAATACAGACACAGTCCTGGGACACACATTAATACAGACACAGTCCTGGGACACATATTAATATACACATGATATTGGGACACATTTCTGGATTCGATTGCCGCTTCAGGTCCTGTCTGTGCCTGTAAGAGCGCTAACACACACACACACCAAGTACCACACAAGTTCTCAGTATGTTATTGTTCATTCAGAGATTAATGAATGTTTTGACCAAACAAGGCCTTTCCAAATCAGTTTTTTGGGAACAATGCAGTGTGTGCAGGTATTTGATTCTGGTATTTATACAGGTTTCTGAAGGTTTTTTTTTAAAACCGTCTCGGTAGTAGAAATGAAGACAAAACGTTTCCCCTGCGCATGGCCTTATTATATACACAAGAAAACAAAACAACATCAAGGTTGTTATAAATGATATTTAGATTCTATTTGTACAGCAGTTTAAACGGCGTGCTGAGATGATACTGGCCGAAACCTCATGATTCATTTTTTGCCACTTTGTCCATTAATTAAAATGGAAGAATAACAAGACAAACACTGTTTGGAGTACTGAACCTTTTCTACGTTTAATTTCATGGCAAACTAAACAAAAAAGTTTTTTTTTAACTGGGTTAATGGAATCAGCAAAACAACAAATTAAGTGCCTGACGGTAATTCTTAGTGTGGCTAATTTTCAGAGACACAGAGCCTCGAGTCTTAATTACCAGTCAATGCCAGTGAGCCGTTACGCTCCTGATCACATGACCTGCTTCCATGCTTGCTAGCTGGCTTCCATTAATGATCTAGTTTGCCAGGCGGCTGAGTTGAACCCGAGCCGCCTGCTTTAGAAAGTGTTTGCTCACAATATGCATTCATGAGTGCAAAGACCGTTCGCATTGCTGAACCCTAAAGTTCACCGTGTAGGAATTTCGTGAGGAAGATGAATTTTGGTACACGTTGACAGCGCACCAATAGCTTTGAGAAGCGGCAGTTTGGGGATTCAGGTCATATGCCCATGTGCGTCTGTGCGTAAGTGTTTGTGTTTGTGTTCTCCCCGTCCGTGTTAGCTGCCACAAAGTGATGGCTGAGACCACTAGAAGAGTTGAAAAATAGAACCAGAATTGTCCATAATTCATGGAATAGGCTTGCAAAATATGAGTCCCGTTTGGTCCTCAAAGTGTGGAGATGGTGCAGTCAGAGTCTGTGCTCACTACAGCACTGCAGTACCATAGCTGTGGTCCCTGCACTCCCTTTCCCTTGCAAAATGTGAACATGGGGGCAGTTTAGCCATGTGTCAGGACAACAGCGTACAGAAACACACACTGTTATGACAGGACTGTAATATAAATAGCGCTTTAACGGTTTTCATTTTAGGGCCACATTTTCTGGGAGCTCTGGGTGTTTTTCTCCGATCACAGAGTTGAGCCAGGGGTTGCCGTAGGTGTGCTTCCAGCGTAATTAAAATGAATTAAGAGCAACACAGGGCAGCTAGCTGTTTACCAAGAGGACGTTTTACACTCACAGTGCGGGCCTTTGTATACACATTTTCATCTAAAGAATAACGCTCATTTGATGCTCCAAAAATACAGTGTAGTGGTTTTACTAGCCGTGCAGGTTTGCTTCCGTTTGGACCCTGAGGTCTTCATCAGAACAATGGGCCTGTATGGGAATCACATTAATCACGTCCTGTGTGTCACCTACAGGTGATGCCAAAAAAGGGAATCACTTAAATTAGGTCAATGTGTATTGTGCTGAAAAACCTTGAGACTTCCCTGAGCTACCCTGAGCTGCTGCTATTGTAGTATATGTGGGAAATTTATATTCCTTAGTAGTAAATTGCTAGTGTCATAAATGACCCAACAAACTAAATGTAAAGGCATTAAACAAACCAAGGCCAACACTCTACTGAACACTAGAGAAGGTGATGTAGGACAGAATAGCCCATAATAACCTTAGTTTCACGTTCGTTTAACTCTGTTTCCCCTGATAGGAGACACAGCATTTGAGTCTGTTTTTATTTTTGCGCTATGGTTTATGCCATCTCACAAAAACAGCCTTAACAGCTTGTGCTTCCTGTTGGCAATGTCATTTTATTTTTTACTTTCGCTTTACAAATTTTGTTTTGAAGTCAGAAATACCTGGCTCTGATTGGTAGTATCCATGGCGTCTGTGTTGGGTATGGTGCCTGTGAGGTCCGATGAAGGATTGAGGGGATTCTCATTGGAAGGATTAGCGCAGCGCCCTGCTTCCTGGTCCACAGGAATTGCCACTTAGCCTTAGCACGCTTCATTTTTGGGGATAATTGAAGTGCAAAGTGTCAACTTGTATAACCATAATAAATACATTAGTTCACTTATAATTCAAAGAGCAAATTACCTGTGTAATTGTCTAGAAACCCCATGCAAACGTGTGTGTGACCTTGTGAACATTTTTAGATGATTTGAAGTGAATTAAATGACACAGACACTGAAAACGGTTATATCCGCATTGTTGTGTTGTATCTGGGAATGATGACAAATTAAATGTGCTTATTCATGTGCATTTCACTGTGGAAGTGAGCAGTCAAGGCTGACTGAAGTCTCTATTTCTGTGGTTTCTTTAAAAAAAAAAAAATCTTGTCATAATTCGATATAAGACCCTAAAATTGAAGCAGTCACAATTCACATTCCAGTAATGTTGCCTCTCGTTTATCCCATTCGGATCCGCGCTGCATAAATTAATTGAACCCACAGCACGCATGGAAGGGCCGGAGGGGTGGTAATATGCTAATCACGCTGCTGACCTCAATACGGCTGCCCTCAAAAGACGCTGGAAACCTAATGCGAGGGAAGCAACTGGCTAATATCACCCAGATTTCAACCCTGGCTTGACTTCTGTCTGCAGTTAGCTGTGAGGAAGTGTTATTCATGCAGAACGAGAGAGAGAGAGAGAGAGAGAGACAGAGAGAGAGAGAGAGAGAGAGAGAGAGAGAGAAGAGAGAGAGGGGGAGAGAGAGAGAGGGGGAGAGGGGGAGAGAGACACAGAGGATGGGAGGCCTGAGTCGGCCTCTACGGCAGAACTGTAGTGCCACCTTTATGTTCCCTTCCAGAGACCAAGGCTTACGTGGGTAACCTTGGCACGGGTGCGGGCAAAGGAGAGCTGGAGCGGGCGTTTGCTTATTATGGGCCGTTGAGAACGGTGTGGATTGCTAGGAATCCTCCGTGGTTTGCCTTTGTGGAGGTTGAAGGCCCCTGAGATGAGCCTAGAATGCCCCGGGGACTGGAGTATTGAACCTGAGCCTAGAATCAGCCCCAAGTCTAGACCTCTGGACACCTGGACGCTAACGTCCACACCTGAGACCACGCTGTGTCGGTCCACACTTCTGGAGACCAGGATGTCAATTCAGTTAAACCGCACAGAGACGTTGGCTTTGTGAACCGCACATGAGACCACGTTCCGGCCCGAGTCTAGCCCTCTGGAGACCTGGAGCGCACTGAGACACACTGAGACACCATATTGAAATATAATTATTTTATTTATTATTATTATTATTATTATATATATTGTTTTACTCACTCCCAAGTGCTAATATGAGCAATGCCTTCAGTTTTAATTGGATGAGATCATAAGTGTTTCAGGTAGAAATGTATGAGACCTTCACCTCAACACCTGCTTTAGCTATTTATTTAGAGCCATAATTCAGTGAACATCAAGTGAGTGAAGGAGTCACAGCCAGGAAACTGACTAATGCGGTTGATTTGCAGATATTATAAACGAATGTTTTCAACAGAACGGTTGTAGCTTACACACGTATATTACACATAGAAATTGTGTAATTTCAGCGAATAACTGACTGCCAGACAAAATCTCCTTAAGTAATGATGGCTAGTTCAGAAGATAACACTTGTACACATGTACCAACATGTACACATTTCACATATCAGGAGTTTTGAGGTCAAAGTACGTGGGCGTCACTTTAACCTGCAAATATCAGGCTCCAGTCCAAACGTCCTTGTGATAGGGAGGTCGTTGTATTTGGACCTGGTCCAGTCAGAGCATGCTCGCGTGAACTCACGTTGTTTTAGTGACTTTCATTATGGGAAACATTGAATGTCTTTAAATGTTTTTAAATCCAATCACAACCAGCCCCCCCAGTAATTTGTCTGGATTGGTCCTCAGTGCAGTCCTTCAGCAGATCGATGGACAGACACATTTCACAGTGTTGAGAGGCACAGCTTTAAAGTGTGTTACTTCATGACTGCTTAGGAGCTAACTGATCCTGGCCTCGGGCCAGTACTGGATGTGAGCTGAACTGAGGTAGTTAGTTATCCATAATCTCTGGGCCAGTACTAGATGTCCACAGAACAAGGTGTGAGGATCACCTGGATCCTGCGGAACATTCTGTCGCGTGTCAGTGGGTCTTTATGGTTCCTCAGTTCTGACTTTTCATTGTGTCTCAGTTTCTACACTGCTGTTTAAATATGCATGAAGTGTATTGCATTTCAGACAAATAAGCAAAGTGGTCTAATTGTTTCAGGGAAGGGGGAAGTATTTGTACTCAAGAACGATCAAAACATTGTACTTGGTTCGTTGAATAATAAACCTCTCTGGCCTGTGCACCTCTCTGGTGCTTCAGTTCTTTGTCATTTATGGCTTTTGAAGAAGAATGTTCAACTTTTTGAGTTTTTTCATTCGAATTAATTAACTGAATCTTTCTTTTATTTTTTAAACACACTTTTTAATTACTTTGTATGTCTATTTTACGTTTTACGTGTTACTTCTTTGTAAAAATGTATTTTATTTTTACTAAATTGATCATGCGTTTTGCAGATCCAGATTTGGCAGGCTGATTGCACTAAGGGCTGCAGTGTGGTGTTTCTGCTTCACAGAAATGTTTGTTGCGTGCCTCTGTCAGACAGTTGACCGCTGCTCTCATCCGGGAGGGCAGACTTGGGCAGCACACATTGCTTTGGCATGTTGTAGTGTTCTTATTTAGATTTGTTTCCCATCGTAATCGAAAGGCTTTCAAATAATTCCTTGAGCCACGGCGATGCTAAAAAAACCTGTGCAGACCGTTTGTGTGTCTTGCACAGGACCTGTTGATTATGTTGCATTGCATTATATTCATTCAGCAGACGGCCCTTATCCAGAGCGGCTTACAACACAAGAGAACGTACACTACTGGTCAAAAGTTTTAGAACACCCCCATTTTCCAGTTTTTACTGAAATGTAAGCAGTTCAAGTGAATAACCTGAAATGGTACAAAGGGAAGCGGTAAACTGCCTTAGATAAAAAAAAATTACAAAAAAAGAGTTATAAAAAAATGCCCTTTTCAGAGAACAAGTAATGGGTTAAGGTGCGTTAACAGTCACTCTGTGCAAGTCGCCGACTCTGGATCCAGCACGCTTTCTCCTTGGTTGGTGTCACACACTGAGGAACCATCCTTTTGCCTACTCAACAGCCTACAAGATTTCAAATTTTGATTCATTGGTCCTGAAGACCTTCTTCCAGTCTTCAGTAGTCCACTGGCGGTGCTTCATGGCCCAGGCAAGCCTCTTTTTCTTATTTTGCCGTCCTGGCAATGGCTTTCTTACTGCCACTCGACCTGTCAAACCTGCAGCTCGAAGTCTTCTCTTCACTGTTGAAACAGACTTCCTTACTTCGACCAGTGTTAAGCTGTGCTTGAAGCTGTTGTCCTGTGAGCCACCTATCACGCAAGCTGTTGACTCTCAGAAACTTGTCTTCTGATTTTGTTGTGGCTTTGGGTCTGCCTGACCTCTTCCTGTCAGAGTTTCCTCCAGTTTCCAAGTGCCTTTTGATGGTGTAGGAAACTACTCACTGCCAAAAAATGTACATTATTTTTCAGTTTTTGGTGACATAACCTTTTTTTTTTTTACAGTTTACCGCTTACCTTTGTACCATTTCAGGTTGTTCACTGGACTTGAACTGCTTAAATTTCAGTAAAAACTGGAAAATGGGGGTGTTCTAAAACGTTTGACCGGTAGTGTAAGTGCATGAGTTCTGTGAGTTCTGCTAGATCTGCTAGCGCACAGGTGTCAAACTCATTCCATCGAGGGCCGAGTGTATGCAGGTTTCTGTTGCAACCAATGCACTACACCAGGTGATTTCACTAATTAGCTCACTTCTTCAATCAAGGGAGGGACCTAATTGAAATCACCTGGTGTAGTGCATTGGTTACAACAGAAACCTGCACACACTCAGCCCTCGATGGAATGAGTTTGACAGCCCTGTGCTAGACCAAAGAGGGTCGACCTGCTCGCTGTGAGCAACCGTGACACAGATCTGGTCCCGGACCAGTGAGTGTACGTCACTACACATCTACTGCAAGATATCTGTGTCAATTCTGGAACCGTGCCTCAAATTGTAAATACCTCAATACATCTGATACCGTGATCTAATAAACACCTGCATAGATACGCTACCCGAATTTAAAAAAGGTAGCGAGTGCTACCAAGTTGTTGTAGGGTGTGCTTGTACAGGAAGTGCATGTCACAGCGTTTCAGGTGTGCTGTTAGAAGCTTGTACAGGAAGTGCATGTCACAGCGTTTCAGGTGTGCTGTTAGAAGCTTGTACAGGAAGTGCATCTCACAGCGTTTCAGGTGTGCTATTAGGAGCTTGCACAGGAAGTGCATGGCACAGGGTTTAGTCTGGTTGTAGTTCTGTAGGTTCTGGTTGTAGTTCTGTAAGTGCATGTCACAGGGTTTAGTCTGGTTGTAGTTCTGTAAGTTCTGGTTGTAGTTCTGTTAGTTCTGGTTGTAGTTCTGTAAGTGCATGGCACAGGGTTTAGTCTGGTTGTAGTTCTGTAAGTTCTGGTTGTAGTTCTGTAAGTGCATGGCACAGGGTTTAGTCTGGTTGTAGTTCTGTAAGTGCATGGCACAGGGTTTAGTCTGGTTGTAGTTCTGTAAGTTCTGGTTGTAGTTCTGTAAGTGCGCTCCATGGCGGTGCAGAAGCGTGCCCTCCTCCAGACCCTGGCGCTGTGTGTTTCAGGGTGATTAGTGGCTCTCGAGGTTGAGTTGAGTTGTCTACAGGAATGCCGCGGCGATCCCGGTACGACCGCCCGCCAACCCGCCGGCCCTTCGACCCCAACGACCGCTGCTACGAGTGTGGCGAGAAGGGGCACTACGCCTACGACTGCCACCGCTACAGCCGACGCCGACGGAGCAGGTAAGTGAGCCCTGCCCCCTTCCTGCCCCCTCCCTGCCCTCTTCCTGCCCCCTCTCTCTCTCTCTCTCTCTCTCTCTCTCTGTACACATCATATCAGTCTCTCTTCTCCTTGTCAATGAAAAAAAGAGAAAAAAGTTGAAACTGTGACAGAGTAAATCTAAGCTTGAAAACATGCTGAACTTTTCTTGTACGTTGACCTGAATGTATTTAATAAAAAAAACCAAGAAAACAAAAAAAAACCTGTTATTGTTAAACTTGTTTTTTGCCTTTGTTGTTGACTGACTTTTTTCATTATTTTTTTTTTTTTTCTTCAAATACTGATACAATTCTTTTGTAATGTGTTGTTGCGATATTAATAATCCACCTGGTCCAAAGCCTTACAGGTCCCTCCGTTTGATTCAGAGTGTCACGAGCCTTTACCATTTCATGAGGCGTCTAGAAAATTCGACACTTACGATCCTTCTAGACCTTGAGGTGATCCCGCATGGGAGGTTGACCCCCCTCGAGCCCCTGCCACTCCTAGCTGCACCTCTCCCATTTCATAGAGGGCAGAGAACATGCCTGCCCCCCAGATGATCGCCCAATACCATAAATTTGACTGTCGATTTGGGCCACGGTTTATAAAGAGGAACGACCCCCCTGTTCACCACGGTGCCCGTCTAGAAAAGCCACCTACCCAGCCTCAGTCAAGCGATTTGGCTGTCAGTGCGATCATCGTTAGAGTCGAAGAACACGACTAGAGGCACAGAGAGAGAACGGCTGGTAGATACTCCTAGATCTGCTAGACCTTGGTCCAAAGAGGGTCGACCTGCAAACGTGCCAGGTTTATTTCAAGTACCAATTAATGTGTTTTTACTTTTCCTTTTAGACGTTTAACAATAATTGAATGTACTGGCCTTTTCATTTTGAGAGGATGAGATGCCTGCTTTACGCAGAGGTACGCCGTAGCCTGAAGTAATTCGTAAAGACACTCTCTGTTTGGTTCTGTGTATATGTGCGTAACGTAAATTCTCATGTACGGATGATTGTGATGATGGGTGTGTTGATGGTAGGACAGGGACAGTGTGCAGGTGTGATAGTGTGTTGTTTTAGCGGTGAGGGGAGCTGAGGCAGGTGGAGGGTTGTGTGTGTGTGTGTGTGTGTGTGTGTGTGTGTGCGTGTGTGTGTGTGTGTGGTTCTGCGCTGCCCTGGCGAACTCTGATCTCTCTCTCGCTGTGCTGTGGTCAGGTCCCGCTCTAGATCGCACTCCCACTCTCGGAGGAGAAGGTTCTCCCGTTCCCAAAGTCGGAGCAGGAGCAGGAGGTGAGGCGGAGCCCCAGACCACTGTTTGAAACACTTTACGCCTTTAGATTAGCTGACTATTTTAAAAGACACATCTATTTTCACCTCCTGGATTACTGCTGTGATTGGAGTAAATCCTGGGCAGATATAACTCTGCTTAGAGAGGTACAGAGAGAGAGGGAGACAGTGTAGGGATGTTTACTGGGAGATGAGGGCCTGACGTGACCCTGGTCAGAACCATGCTCTACCTACTGAGACACACAGAACCACGCTCTACCTACTGAGACACACAGAACCACGCTCTACCTACTGAGACACACAGAACCACGCTCTACCTACTGAGACACACAGAACCACGCTCTACCTACTGAGACACACAGAACCACGCTCTACCTACTGAGACACACAGAACCACGCTCTACCTACTGAGACACACAGAACCACGCTCTACCTACTGAGTCACACAGAACCACGCTCTACCTACTGAGTCACACAGAACCACGCTCTACCTACTGAGCCACACAGAACCACGCTCTACCTACTGAGACACACAGAACCATGCTCTACCTACTGAGCCACACAGAACCACACTCTACCTACTGAGCCACACAGAACCACGCTCTACCTACTGAGCCACACAGAACCACGCTCTACCTACTGAGTCACACAGAACCACGCTCTACCTACTGAGACACACAGAACCACGCTCTACCTACTGAGACACACAGAACCACTCTACCTACTGAGACACACAGAACCACGCTCTACCTACGGAGACACACAGAACCACACTCTACCTACTGAGACACACAGAACCACACTCTACCTACTGAGCCACACAGAACCACGCTCTACCTACTGAGAGACACAGAACCACACTCTACCTACTGAGACACACAGAACCACGCTCTACCTACTGAGCCACACAGAACCACACTCTACCTTCTGAGCCACACAGAACCACACTCTACCTACTGAGCCACACAGAACCACGCTCTACCTACTGAGCCACACAGAACCACACTCTACCTTCTGAGCCACACAGAACCACACTCTACCTACTGAGCCACACAGAACCACACTCTACCTACTGAGCCACACAGAACCACGCTCTACCTACTGAGCCACACAGAACCACACTCTACCTACTGAGCCACACAGAACCACACTCTACCTACTGAGACACACAGAACCACGCTCTACCTACTGAGCCACACAGAACCACGCTCTACCTACTGAGCCACACAAACCACACTCTACCTACTGAGCCACACAGAACCACACTCTACCTACTGAGACACACAGAACCACGCTCTACCTACTGAGCCACACAGAACCACGCTCTACCTACTGAGACACACAGAACCACACTCTACCTACTGAGCCACACAGAACCACACTCTACCTACTGAGACACACAGAACCACGCTCTACCTACTGAGCCACACAGAACCACGCTCTACCTACTGAGCCACACAGAACCACGCTCTACCTACTGAGCCACACAGAACCACGCTCTACCTACTGAGACACACACAGAACCACGCTCTACCTACTGAGACACACAGAACCACACTCTACCTACTGAGCCACACAGAACCACGCTCTACCTACTGAGACACACACAGAACCACGCTCTACCTACTGAGACACACAGAACCATGCTCTACCTACTGAGCCACACAGAACCACACTCTACCTTCTGAGCCACACAGAACCACACTCTACCTACTGAGCCACACAGAACCACGCTCTACCTACTGAGACACACACAGAACCACGCTCTACCTACTGAGACACACACAGAACCACACTCTACCTTCTGAGCCACACAGAACCACGCTCTACCTACTGAGCCACACAGAACCATGCTCTACCTACTGAGACACACAGAACCACGCTCTACCTACTGAGACACACAGAACCACGCTCTACCTACTCAGCCACACAGAACCACGCTCTACCTACTGAGCCACACAGAACCACGCTCTACCTACTGAGACACACAGAACCACGCTCTACCTACTGAGACACAGAACCACGCTCTACCTACTGAGCCACACAGAACCACGCTCTACCTACTGAGACACACAGAACCACGCTCTACCTACTGAGCCACACAGAACCACGCTCTCCTACTGAGCCACACAGAACCACGCCACCTACAGAACCATGCTCTACCTACTGAGACACACAGAACCATGCTCTACCTACTGAGACACACAGAACCACGCTCTACCTACTGAGCCACAGAACAGAACCCACACAGAACTCTCTGTAGCACCTGCCCATTACCACAGATTCTCTAGACTCACCAGATGCTCGGCTCCTGCGTCCCTTCCCTCCTCTCTCTGCTTCTTAACTGTAGAAGGTTCTGGTTGGTAACCAGGGACTCCAGAGCGCTATGACAGAATCATGAATATTATCATGAGAACATAAGAATACATAATGATGAGAACGGGCCGTTCAGCCCATCTAGGCTCATCATGTCCTAATCTAAAGAGTATCTAGTACTGCATCTAGCCTGGACTTGAGTAGCCCAAGTGTTTCTGCCTCTACTATCCGACCTGGCAAGCTGTTCCAGGCATTGACAACTCTCTCGTAAAGAAAAACGTCGTAATATCTGTGCGGAATTTGCCTTTAACTAATTTCCACCTGTGGCCTCTCGTTCTGCTGATCATGAATATTCATGAGCATTTGTTGCCAGCGTGTAGCCCCCTTAATGACCATGTCCATGTTGAAGCCAAAACACAACATGGGGAGACCGTTCACACCCCAGAGCTGAGGATCTGTGCTGTCACCAACAGGTGTTTTTCTACAGGTGTAGGCGTTGAACATTTGAGTATTGTCACTGCAGGATATGTTTGTTCGCATGAATGTATGTGTGTACGTGTTTATATGTATTTATATGTATGTATGTATGTGTGAGGGGGGACTTTCTTCCATGTTTTCTAACAGCGGCGTTTCTGTTTCAGATCGAGATCCTTCTCTCCTCGCAGATCTCGCTCTAACTCCCGGCGACGCTCGCGCTCCATAACGCCCAAGAGGTCCAAGTGAGTCCCACCGCTCGAGATCTGCTGCGGCTACAGGCCCTGAATGAGTCCAGTGATCCCTGATGCTCTCTCCCTCCCTCTCCCTCTCTCTCCCCTCCCTCTCTCCCTCTCTCCCTCCCTCCCTCCCTCTCCCTCTCTCTCTCTCTCCCTCCCTCTCTCCTCTCCTCTCTCTCTCTCTCTCTCTCTCTCTCTCTCTCTCTCTCTCTCTCTCTCTCTCTCTCTCTCTCTCTCTCTCTCTCTCTCTCTCTCTCTCTCTCTCTCTCTCTCCCTCTCTTTCTCTCTCTCCTCTCTCCCTCTCCCTCTCTCTCACCCTCTCTCTCTCTCTCTCTCACCCTCTCTCTCTCTCTCTCACCCTCTCTCACCCTCTCTCACCCTCTCTCTCTCACCCTCTCTCACCCTCTCTCTCTCACCCTCTCTTTCTCTCTCTCCAGGTCCAGATCGAGGTCTCGGTCCCGCTCCGTTTCTCGCCCCAGGAGCAGGTAAGGGCTGCTGGCCACGGTCGGCACAATCTGTGGGGCTCATTCACACAAGAACAGTGTCTTAACAGGATGCAGACCGTGGGGCTCATCCACACACTAGAACAGTGTCTTAACAGGATGCAGACCGTGGGACTCATCCACACACAAGAACAGTGTCTTAACAGGATGCAGACCGTGGGACTCATCCACACACTAGAACAGTGTCTTAACAGGATGCAGACCGTGGGGCTCATCCACACACTAGAACAGTGTCTTAACAGGATGCAGACCGAACAGTGGGGCTCATCCACACACTAGAACAGTGTCTTAACAGGGTGCAGACCGTGGGACTCATCCACACACTAGAACAGTGTCTTAACAGGATGCAGACCGTGGGGCTCATCCACACACTAGAACAGTGTCTTAACAGGATGCAGACCGTGGGGCTCATCCACACACTAGAACAGTGAAGGCGCACACACACACACACACACGCACACACGCACACACACACACACACACACACACCACGCATTATTAATCAGATGTCTCCAGCAGCTCATTCATATTTAATAGCACATCTGTGTGGTGGAAATATTGAAGTCATTCCTGTCAAATGTTGTATCACAGTTTCCTATGGTCTATAATTATTTGAGGATGTATTAAAGAGAAAATTGTGTGTGTGTGCGTGTGCGTGTGTGTGTGTGTGTGTGTTAGGTCTGGCAGGTCTGGCAGGTCCGGCTCTGTGGGCAGATCCAAGTCTGGCTCTCCAGGCAGGAGGTGAGGTCACACACCGCCCCCCCCCCACCCCGCTCGCCGTGGCGTGAACACAATTACGCTCTGGAGTGGAGATTCAGGCCATGCATGTGCTGCATTGCACTCCCACCAGGTGGCGCTTCGCCCCCCACAGTCTCAGAGCCAGCCCACAGTGTTTCACCCCACTGCCTGTGTGAGCTGAGCCTCTCACTGTTATGCATGGGAGGGTCACCCGTGGGAGGGGGAGGGGGAGGGGATAACTAGCCTGCCCTCGGTTCGAGTCGCTCCTTATGGAATACTCTCACGCAAAATTCATTATTTATATCCTGTATTTTACAACATTGTATCTTAGATCGTTATTTCCCCTCTCGTGTCTGTGTTTAGTGTAACCATATGAACAGAGCTTGCTTTATTGAAACGGTATGTAATTATATGAATGGTGTAGGTGTGGTGCTTCTAAAGTCCTGGCTGAAATGCACGCTAAACCAACAGCACTGCCGGCCGATGCAAGTTGACCACAGAGCTGATTTGGCAGGAGCTGAACTGCCACCTATTTTAAGTGTAACCTTTTTATAACTTCTGTTTCCCCCCCAACACCGCCAGCCGGTCAAAATCTAGATCATCACCTCAGAAGCGAAGGTGTGTTGCTCTCTAAGGACGTACTGTGTAATGCAGCCGGCCTGTTTTAACTGAGACCACGATGGGGAGCAGGAACAGTGAAATAACGTTTTCTCTTCTGTTCTGTTTGTGTTCCAGTCGCTCACCTTCAGGAAGTCCTCGCAGGAGTGAGAGCCCGGACGGAGACGACTAAACCCTTATTTCTTTTCCTTTTTTAAAGAAAAACAACAACAACAAAAAAACCCTCTTTTAGAAATGAATTTTTGTTTACACACCTGTGTGGGATTATATCTGTCTCTCTCTTGGAGATTTCTGGTTTCTGAATGTGTGTGTTGTTGGCTTGTGTTCCTCCAGCCTCCTCTCTCTCTCTCTCTCCCTCTCTCTCTCTGAATGTGTGTGTGTTGTTGGCTTGTGTTCCTCCAGCCTCCTCTCTCTCTCCCTCTCTCTTCCTCTCTCCCTCTCTCTCTCTCTCTCTCTTTTTTAACCTGTCATTTTAAACAAAAGTAAAAGGTAAAGGAGTAAGTGAATAGGATCAGAATGGAGCCCTTTGCGGAGGGAGGGAGGGAGTGTGTTAGGGGGGTGTGTGTGTTAGGGGTATGTGTGTTAGGGGGGAGTGTGTGTTAGGGGGTGTGTGTTAGGGGGAGTGTGTGTTAGGGGGGGTGTGTGTTAGGGCCGCACTTTTACATGTTGTTTTGTGGTGCTGTAGAAACCGTATACAGGCCGACTGACTGCTCACTCTTTTGTATGAACACATTTAAATTAAATTTTGACTTGTAGCTAAACTGTGTCTGAGTGATCTCTGTGTGTGACTGTGTATGTGTGTGTGTGTGTGTGTGTGTGTGTGTATATATATATATGTGTGTGTGTGTGTGTGTGTGTGTGACTGTGTGTGTGTGTGTGTATATATATATATATATATATATATGTGTGTGTGTGAGAGAGAGACTGTGTGTATATGTGTGTGTGTGTGCGTGACTGTGTGTGTGTCTGTTTCTGTGTGTGTGTGTGTGTGTTCCACAGACCCCTGTAGAGGGCGCTGTTGCTCTGAGATTATTTGACCATGTGTGCAGGGCTCACGACAGGGCTGTGGAGCAGCAGACTGCACAGGCCTCCCTGGTAAGAGAGATCAGCACTGGAGTATACAGCTGTTTAAGAGAGATCAGCACTGGAGTATACAGCTGTTTAAGAGAGATCAGCACTGGAGTATACAGCTGTTTAAGAGAGATCAGCACTGGTGTATACAGCTGTTTAAGAGAGAGATCAGCACTGTGTATACAGCTGTTTAAGAGAGATCAGCACTGGTGTATACAGCTGTTTAAGAGAGAGATCAGCACTGTATACAGCTGTTTAAGAGAGATCAGCACTGGAGTATATATATAGTGAGTGAGTGAGTGTGTGTGTGTGTGTGTATCAGAGAGTGTATGAGTGTATGAGTGTATGAGTGTTTGTGTGTGTGTGTGAGTGAGTGTGTGAGTGAGTGTGTGAGTGAGTGTGAGTGTGTGTGTGTGTGTGTGGATTAAAGGTAGTGTTCAGACGCAGGTTAAGGGGATGGAGTGGGGTGTACTGTGGACCCTTCAGCAGCTGTAATTAAAGTCTACCTCTCATGTTCTCTATTTGTATCAGTGGAGATATGTCTGTGCTTTGGCTCCGTGTGATAATATCACATGTAATCGCGGTTTTGTGTGTGTGGTGTGTGGCAGGATGTGAACCCCACACTCGATACGGTCCTGAGCTCTTAACGGCCGCACCACGCGCTACTTCTCTTCCGCTTCCGAAGCGATTTTAGAATAAATACTTTTGAGCTCGGCGGTCGCCATCACAGAAAAGCTCTTTGTGTCGCGGCGCCCCAGCGGGTCAGGCCATTCGGGGATAGATTCCACACGTAACGCTTTTGTGTGTTTTAAAATAGAGGTGAATTATTCAGATGAAATGTATTTCTCTTCCGGTCGTGATGCTGATTCGTGCGCCACAGAGCTCGCGTTGGCCACAGGTGGGACTCTGTGCCTCGCGCTGAGGACCCTTCCCGTGGCTCATTGCTGCCTTTTCCTTCCTGACCTTTCGTAAGTGAACAGAATATATTATTTCCCGGCTCAGAAGCGCGTCTCTTCGACATAATGGATTTTAATCAACGGCTGCGTCGGTTCGCCTGCGTCATTCAGCGCAAAACTCGTTTTAAATCATTTTTAAATCGTTTTTAGTAATGCTGCAGTTGTAATACAGCTTGAGGGCCAAAGAACCGTGAATGCATGTGAACTGTGCGTTTGTCCTCGAGCACGGTGGCGAATGCCGGACCCAAAAGAAAAGCCTTTTGAAATTCAGCGGGCCCCGTGTGTTCATTAACGTTTATTCAGCGGTGGCTATGGGGAAGCCTAGCTGCTTACTGTACGGTTAAGGGCACGCCTGTTGACCAGACTGAATATTGTATATATTTCTGTCAGCTTCAGTCATAAAGGCCATCTGGACGCAAAAGGACTGAAAATGTAAAATGCAGAACACTGGTGGCGGACAGCCAATCGGCGACTGGTAGTGACGAGGGCGGCGGCCCTGCCTCCTTCGAGACAGACCCCAAAGAGCCGTCGACCGTGAATCCGATACACCCAGGGAGCTTTGCGAGCTCATGGCGGCTCCCCCCCCCCCGGGACGGACAGCCAATCGCCGCCCCCAAGCGCAACCCCCGGCCAGAGCCAGGCTGGCGCAGTCGAGAAACTGAACATAAAATTGGCCTCAAACCTGGGAGAGAAACGGGAAAATAAATTAATTTAAAAAAATACCTTGTGGTTCAGAGTAAAATGCTGCAAGCTCGACGGCTCTACATGACAGGCCTGTGCTTGAGTAATTTACGCTCATTAACCCCAGAGACACTCCTGCAGTCTCCATGAAACTCAAAGATAGCAGTTTTCTAGTATTACCCCCCCAAAAAACAGATTAATTTTTTCTGTCTGAAAAACCTTGGGGTC
This sequence comes from Aldrovandia affinis, assembly GCA_029706075.1. Lineage (NCBI taxonomy): Eukaryota > Metazoa > Chordata > Actinopteri > Notacanthiformes > Halosauridae > Aldrovandia > Aldrovandia affinis. The sequence goes on along the minus strand of JAINUG010000346.1, from coordinate 369,279 downwards.
TTCGTGGAAGGTAGCAGTGAAGGTTTGTACAGGATGAGCTGTCAACTCCAAACTGAGGCATTCGAGGAAAAACTAAATAAATGCATTTAGTCCTGTAGGAGTTGCACTCCGGGCGAGTGCGTTTCCCGGTTGAGCCACCGGGGGCGGCTGGCCGGTTCCTTTCAGTGCGCTCTCAGAAGACCGTGTTTATGTGCTGCGTTCGTCAGACACAAGACCAGCTGCTTGCCTGATGAAGACGAGAGACCGTTTATTTAAGCGCCAGTGAGAGGTTGCAGGTGCGGCGGTCGATGCAGCTGTTTATTCCACATCGCTCGAAGTTGTCGCTCGCGTCGTCGTCACTAAAAGGGGCCCAAAAAGCCGTCTCTCACGCGGCCCGTGTCTTCTAATAGCCTCGTTAGGCAGAGGCGTGGTGTCGGCCATGTAAAGCGCGCGACCTTCTTATCTGTTCTGCGTGGGTGTGAAGAGAAAGGAGATGTGGCGTTGGTGGGGGGGGCAGGAGATGCTTAGCCTCGAGAGATGAAAGCGCTCGGACTCTGACGGGTTATTAGACAAAACAGCACCGGTCCTTCGTTTGATAGAAATGTCACACGCGCGTTTGTGTTCGCTGTGGCACTACTTTTCGCTCTCGGGTATTATTCTTATTTTTTGGCTCTTAATGATGGTTGAGGTCATCTCTCAGCCCGCTGATGTGCCGCTATCACCCAGTTCACCCTGTTCGTGCAAGACCCAAAACACGTCTGTTCTCTGGCTCAATCTCTTAACTTCATTAAATTGGCGACATCGTTTCAAGTCGGTATTGAGTCAACCACGTGTATATATGTTCATTCTGGAGTAGCTACTAAAATGCAGTTTATTTACCATGGATTAATGCACAGCTTGTGAGTCGCCCTGGACAAGAGTGTCTGCTAAATGCCGTAAATGTAAACTTGGAAGATTTCTCATTATAAACCGAAGACATTTCGGGACAATGCTTTTGTTCAGATTGAGGGAACCTTTGAAAAGCTTCGTAACATCAGAAATATCTCATTGTGGGCCTCGGTTGGTGTAATGGTGAAAGCACTCGTCCGGAGTGCAGGTTGCTCACTGTGGCCGGGGTTCGATTCCCGGCTACGCCAGCCCGGCTCTGACCAGGAGCCCGATCGGGGTCGGTGATTGGCCGTCCACCCCAGGGGAGGGGGAGGGGGAGGGGGAGGGGGAGAGGGAGAGGGGGAGGGGGAGGGGGAGGGGGGGGAGGTCGCCAAGAAGCGTGAAGGGGATCCCGATAAAGACAGGTGGGTGAGTTCCATCTCGGAGGAGGTGGATCATCATCGCCCCCAGAGTATTCACCCGTAGTGACAGGCGGTGGGTGCGGTTGGGTGGGGTTGGGGGAGAATTGAAGAAATAGAGGGTATAATTGGCCACCAACTTGGGAGAAAAACAGGGGAAAATCTGAAATGAAAGAAGAAAAAAACAACTCATTTTTGTTCAGAGTAAAATGCTGCAAGCTAGACGAATCTACATGACAGGCCTGTGCTTGGGTAATTTACGCACATTAAACCCAGCTACACTCCTGCAGTCTCCATGAAACTCAAAGATAGCAGTTTTGGGGTTTTACTACCCCCAAAAAAAAAAAACTGATTTATTATTTCTGTGAAAAACCTTGCAGCCTTCGTGGAAGGTAGCAGTGAAGATTTGTACAGGATGAGCTGTCAGCTCCAAACTGAGGCATTCGGGGAAAAATACTAATAAATACATTTAGTCCTGTAGGAGTTGCACACAAATAAGACCTGAGTCACACATAGGGCCAATTATCTTGTCCCGGTTGGATTTCCCATCCTGGAGTAGAGCAGATAATATATATCCTCTTTGATCTGACCGAACCGAAAGCACCCAGCATGGCTTGGGGCTTATTAAACTAATAGAGGTCATTAATCAGTTTCAACTCAGGTGACCAGTTCACTCTGTTGGCATTTAATTTAGTACGCTACACTTATTTAATTTGTCATAATTATATACAAGTTTTATATATATATATATATATATTTTATTTCTCACTTATGAATATTCTCACAGTTCTGTAGTGAAGTTTCATCTAGATGAGAACAAATCTAGAGGATGATGCAACACATGTCTGATGTGAGGATCTGAAGCCTCTGATGGGGGAAAAAACCAACGAAGAAGACCAGGACACAGTCTGATTGGTCTGATTGGTCCTCCCGCGCTGCGCTGGACCCTCCCCTTCCTCACCCACTTCCTCTTTGGCCTTCAGGGCCGAGAGCTTGATGCGGTTTAAAAATAAAAGTTATCGTTACTCAGGTTAAACCAACACATTTTTGATACTTACCGTATAACAGCTCCAGAATCTCCCATAAGTGTTCAACTGGGTTGAGATCTGGTGACTGAGACGGCCATGGCATATGGTTTACATCGTTTTAATGTTCATCAAACCATTCAGTGAGCACTCGTGCCCTGTGGATGGGAACGTTGTCATCCTGGAAGAGACCCCTCCCATCAGGAGAGAAATGCTTCACCACAGGATGAAGGTGATCACTCAGAATGGCTTTGTGTTTATTGGCGTTTATCTTGCCCTCTAAGGGATTGAGTGGATCTAAACCATGGCAGGAAAATGCACCCCACACCATAACAGAGCCAACAGAAACCTTCATTTACTCAAGTGTTTCCTTTATTTGGGCTGTTTCCAGTAGGTGGATGCGCTATAACTAGGTCCCAGAGTAAATTATTGTGATCGGGTTGTGATCTCGCATGCATTTCGGTCCTCCACCACCCACAGGGTCGAAGGAAAACCTCCATTTTAATCTACACGTCAAACAATCGTTCAGTGAATTACCACAATCATTCAATTACCACTCAATCAGGCGCGTGATAAGAATGGCAGCACAATGTTTATGTTCACCTGTCAGATGTGTCGCGTGTTAGACAATGCTGCAGTAATGAAAAAGCATTTAAAATGGTTTTTCTTTGAAGAGGTGGAAAATGTTGATGTAGTCCCATATGCGCATGAAGTGTGGGTGCCGCTGTCAAGAACAGTTTTCAGATTTTGTATGTCACATTTACAATAAAGACAAAAGAGTGTGTCTGTGTCATAAATTGCCGTGAAACGATGGGAGGTGCTGGACGGAAGTAATTTAAAACGTTAATTAAAATTAAAAAAAACATTTGATCCACTGGCCCGTGAAAACGACAAACTTGTATCAACGTAGCTAGCGACGCAAGCAAGCGGGTTAGCTAGCTAGCCATCAAGAAGTAACCATTGATTGAGCTGTTGCGTTTTTACATTTTTATTCATTTCTTAAAATGCCTCAAAAACGAATTAGCGAATTCTTCAAAAGGCCTGCAACAACAAAACAAAAAACAACTACGTCTGCAGCGGAGTTTGTGACTGTCTCCGTCGTTATAAGGTAAGACCTGATTTAAAACGAGCACAAGTTGTGTCAATAACATTTTAAAGGACATTGTAGCAGCAGTGTTTGCTAGCTCGCCATGAAGCGATGTTTGTTTATGTATCGCTCTTCGCCTTCACAACCTCGCCAGGTTCCAAGGTCATCTTCTGGCCATGTCCTACTCGTCACTACAATCTAAATATCTATTTAATAACTTGAAACACGAAATGCGTTACAAATGGCATGTCCCGGAACTGAATTCTGCGTCAAAATTAAGCAAAACAATGCTATTGCACCCCCGTGTTATAAAGTTATATATTTTCGTTATTCTTTTTGATTGTACCACCGGTAAGTCAAAACATCTTCCCCTGCCTCTGTATAGCCCTACAGCGCTTAAAACAATTCTAAGCAGGGGCAGAAAACAGCCAGTGCCCTAAAATGTGAAGTTCACTGTAATCATTGTCATTTGGTTTACTGTATCTCATTCCATGACGCTTGAAAACCTGCCCGTAAAATACAATTCTCTATGCCTAGCTCCTAACTGACAAGTAGATAAATTAAATCATGTCGTCTCTCTCCGCTCCTTCACGGAATGTCTTCCCCCTCGCCCATATCCGTCTCAAACTTTCATTTTCTCTGTTTCTGTGACAGTTCACCAAATTTGATGTTAGTGTCATTCTCTTTACTTTCAATGCGATGTAGCATCACAAAATTTTTTAGCGATTTCGCTTTCTACAAAAAAACACGCGAATTCACCAACGAAAAGCGTTGATAGCATTGTCAGTATTGATGTCCGAAATCAGTGCTTAGTTTATTAACCCGCAAGTTGGCATGCTCGACATTGCACGCCAAGATTACTTCCCAGTAATGTGGTTCATTTGGAAGTTGAACTTGTTCTATTTGCATCTTGGCTTAAATTATTTTTGTAGATAGGAGCACATAGTTTCAAAAAGTTCAACATACTTTTTCTAAGCTACTAATAAAGTATCATCTGATATTATATTCTGTACATGCAGTTTCAAGTTACTTGTGGGTAGGCTACATATACTGCCATTGTTTTCGGACATGAAGCTGACCATTGGTGGATTCACTGTTTCTGTAGAAAGCAAATGTGTGGCTCAGTAGGTAGAGGGTGGTTCTGTGTGGCTCGGTAGGTAGAGTGTGGTTCTGTGTGGCTCGGTAGGTAGAGTGTGGTTCTGTGTGGCTCAGTAGGTAGAGCGTGGTTCTGTGTGGCTCAGTAGGTAGAGCGTGGTTCTGTGTGGCTCAGTAGGTAGAGCGTGGTTCTGTGTGGCTCAGTAGGTAGAGCATGGTTCTGTGTGTCTCAGTAGGTAGAGCATGGCACTGACAACACTTAGGTTGTGGGTTCGATTCCCACTGGGACCACATATAGTGAAAAATGTATGCTTTCACTACTGTAAGTCGCTTTGGATAAAAGCGTCTGCTAAATGGCATATATTATGATATTATATTATAACCCTGTTGCTGTTTTGCATTGTGGAACTTGAGTGTGTTGCGTGGCTCGTAGAGAGGTCCCCAGAGGAGCCGGTTCTGGTCTGTTCTGGCCCGGCCCGGCCGCCCAGGAGAGGCACAGCATCCGGGTGAGCGCAGCTGCAAGGTCACAGGCTCTGGACCACAGCCAGGCCCGGTGCGGCCGTTTGTCCTCCTCTGACACTGAATAATCGCTTCTCAAACACAAATCCATATCTGGGCCCGAGCCGCTGAATACAGCGAGCGCGTCGCCTCTCGACTTCGCTGTGAAATGAAGATCTATATTTATATTTCACATTAAGGTGTCCCGCGCATGGTGATGGTATATCTATTACTCTCAATTATCCAGCCTTTTCTGCAGACGTAGGCTTAAAATAGGAACCTGGGTTCGGGGCAGATGTTCACTCCTGCTTTCGTTTAACCTTCAGATGTTTCCGCCCCCAGGGTGGCGCAACTGGTGAAGGCACTTGTGTCCCGTTCAGGGGCCGGCGATTTGGCTGTCCGCCCGGGGGGGGAGGCCGGCATGAGCTCGCCACATGCACAGAAAGCATCTCTGTGTGTACCGGTTGCCAGCCGGGCGAGATCGGTCTCGGAGGAGGCGATTCGGCGTCTTTGTCACTGCCAGTCCCAGCTCAGGGGGTGGGGGGTGGGGGGGGGGGTGGTTGAGTCAATAGAGGGTACAATTGGCCACAAATTGGGAGGAAAAATGGGGAAAAGTCATATATAAATAAATTTAAAAACATACAGTATATAAATATCTCCATGCTTCCAGTTCTATTTTTGACAGAACAATGAACTTTCTGTTCAAAAGTCTGCCCTTCAGAAGGACTGTGCTTTGACTCCTTCCCGAAATGGCCAGAGTAGCACAATGGGCCCCAGTGTCCTGTCGGCCCCTCGTTCTCGCTCTCGCTCTCGTTCCGACGGCAGGAAGGGGGCGAGGGAGCGGGTTTTTCTCTCGTTTTTTTTAATGCGTTGCTTGTTGCCATGCAGTTAAATTTGACATTCTGGCAGTCGGTAAAGAGGCTGTGAAAGAAGCGGAGCCTGAGGCGGTTGCTAGGAATAGGCCCACTCGGAGGCGGTTGCTAGGGTACCGAGTGTAGTCAGAGTGGGTGACACGGCCTCCAGCATCACATGATCAAGGCAGCCGCCGCCCACAGAGAGGCCCCGCATGTCACAAAGTACTCGGCATGTTGTGTTGATGTGCGCAGTCTTAGCAGGCCGCCCTCAGCCTAGCCCCCTCCTCCTGCCCCCCTTCAATTTAATCTCAAGCATTTAAGTGCCTTCGGTTTTGAACACTACATTGACGTCTGTGGAGACTCACGTATAATTATTACCTCCTCTCCCTCTCTCTCTCCCTCTCTCATTCCTCTCCCCCTCTCTCTCTCTCTCTCTCTCTCTCTCTCTCTCTCTCTCTCTCTCCCTCTCTCATTCCTCTCTCCCTCCCTCCCTCTCTCTCTCTCTCTCCCTCCTTTGAAGAGAAAATTGGACGGGCTTCACTGAAGTCGGGGTGCCGTTTCGCCCCCCGTCTGTCTGTTTGTTTGCTTGCTTTGGCCCTGCTGGAAATGAAAGCAGGCGCTTGCCGCTCGCTAACGGCGCGGTCGCTTTGAATCTGACGGGCACGGCTGACAGACTCTTTCCAAAGCGAGCAGAGCTAAACTTTGCACAAGGCACAAGGCTCTGAGCTCATTTCCCTGTTTGGGGCTGTGCAGGCTCACGCTGCCAAGCTTACCTGTGCTAATTTACCTGAGTAGCAAAGCCAGCCCTGAACAGTAGCGTCCAACCTTCTGCACACCACAGCGTATTATACACACACACACACACACACACACACACACCTGTACGCACATACAGGTAACTGACTTCATAAAGGAAACGCTTGAGTAAATGGAGGGTTCTGGTGGCTCTGTTATGGTGTGGGGTGCATTTCCCTGGCATGGTTTAGGCTCACTCAACCCCTTAGAGGGCAAGACAAACGGCAATAAATACAAAGCCATTCTGAGTGATTGCCTCCATCCTGTGGTGAAGCATCTCTATCCTGATTGGAGAAGTCTCTTCCAGGATGACAATGACCCCATCCACAGGGCACGAGTGCTCACTGAATGGTTTGATGTCAACAATATTTTTTTTTCATCTACAAATTTACTGCCAGAACGCTGACCTTTCTCTCCTGTGTGCGTGCGTGCGTGCGTGCGTGTTGGCCTGAATTCATTTTGTAAAAAAAAATCTCTGCTCACATATTGTGTATAGCCGAGGCTTATTTTCCAACACTAATTCCCAGTTCTGTTGTTTTTTTATCTTTAGTGAGATTTAAGAGTTGAATCAGGATTAATTTGTCATCAGCTGTCTGTTGTGTGATTCTCATTGCACTTCTCAAAATACGGGGTGAGAATAATGACTGAATTATGAAGTAATCGCCTCAAACATGTACGATGCACGATGCAGACAAGATGCAGGACAGATCGTTCTAAAACGAGAGGGTGAAATAGTGAACTGGAAAAACATTGGGCACAATAAAAATGAAAAAAAGAATACTGGACATTTTAATAGTTTTTGTTTATGATTGTAAGGAACCAAATTAATTTGAGTTAATTACATTTTTTTTAACAAATTTAATTTGAAACTGGTGAAACTCCCAAACAATGAATCGGGTTCAAAGAATCAATCCAAAAAGTGGCAACTAATAATACAATATACATAATGCTGATTAATTATTCCGAAAGTAGCCCATTCATTGTATGTTTAATACCCGATTGATGCACGCAGACATTCCTAATCATTGTAATTTCCACAGATACTTACAGGCACTTATTAATGGAATATATTATGCCAATTGTGTGATTACTTCTAATGGCACATAAAGTTAATTGCCCTCTATTCCGTTACAAAACAATCAGGACAACAGGGCACTGGAAACATGGAGGAAGGAACAACAGAAATATTTTCCAAATGGAAAAATTGTGCAAAAACGATTTCAATAAATGGGGAAATGGGTAGCGGTCTAACGCACCGTATCTTGGCTGGTCTGATACGAGTGTCCGCTGCCTGTCAGGGACGTGGTTTGAAACCTGTCTCTGCCAGACCGGCCCTGGCCATTAGTCCTGATCGGGGGCGGCGTTTGGCTGTCCGCCCCAGCGGGAGGAGGGAGGGGGAGCCGGCTCGAGTTAGCCGAGGGGCAGGAAGAGACGTTGATTCAACATTGAAATCCAATGTTTATCAAAATTGTTCAGTAGATTGGTGTTGGGTAAATGTCAGTCGTCAAGGTTTGAGGCACGTAGTTAGTGACTAGTGATCCTTCTATGAACTGAATGTTAATTTACTGTTAGCGCTTGGCTGGGAGACTGCCTGGGAAAACTAAGTTGCTGCTGGTAGTGGTGGCGTTGTTGTTGGGCCAGTAGGGGGCAGTCTTCTCTCTGGACTGAGCAGGAAACCAATGCCCCCAATGCAGTGATGGGGACCCTGTCTTCTATATGTGAAAGGGGGTGTTACGCATGTTAGTTATAAATATATAAACCATACAATTAGCAAAACACATTTATTATAAAATGTTACTTTTATTCATTTTGCAGAATTATTCATAACTGCCTAATATAATTGAAAGAGAACATGTATAGGCCTAGCTATGTTAAGAGTGAAAGACTGTCACTGCCATACCCGCAGCATCCAGAATGGACTATTCTACTGACAAGCAATCGGAGAATTCTTTCATTTTTATTTTTTTTTTTTTTAGCGTCTCATGCTGCATGGAGAATTGTTTCATTGTAATTTTTTTTATTTCGCGCGACTGCTGGAACAAATCTCGGTCGACCAACAGCCCATCGACCAAACAATCGACCAGTCGACTAAATGGGGTCAGCCATTTTTTTTTTTTTTTTTTTTTTAAAGAAAGTATAGTGTTGAACAAGTAAACAGTAGAAAACCCCAAAAGCCTCTTCATCTGCCATTAAGAAAAACCCAAAACATTTGTTTTTGAAGTTTTCTCTCGATGGTTTGGTCTGTTCTTGTGTGATTCGGCTGGTTGAACACCAGGCAGCACAGGCTCTTCTCTGACTGAAGGCTGCCAGACCAGCGCTCCTGGACCAGGAGTTGACCTCTTGGGTGAGGCCCTAACCCTGGCGACACGGAGAGGCTGTGATTACCAGACCCAAAATTGCCCGTCATTAATTCACCACAATGAAAAAACACAGAAAAAAACTAAAAACTCTCGTTCAACTCTGTGAATCAAGCGCCATTGTTCCCCCGAGACTTTTCAGCACCTCTGCAGAACCCAGGCTGCCCCCCTGGGTCATGCTTAAAGCCGCTAATCATCCTGTACCGTTTGCGTGTCCGTTAGGGTTTAATGTCCCCCCCGGTGTTACCGCAATTTAAATTGATGAGTGACAAGCGCAGCCGGCGCCAGAACACGAGAGCCGGAGCGTGAAGGTCGTTTCCTGCGTTTGAGAAATCGCCGTCGTTCGTTGATGGCGCTCGAGTCTCGGAGCGCGGAAGACGAACTGCGATCTCGCGCAGCTGTGCTTCGCCGCGCCTTTTTTTTCCCGCGTTTCGTTCGGGATTGAGGCGATTAATATTCCGCTCCATCTGGCGGAGGTCTCGAGGTCGGGTGAGGGATTCTGATTGGCCGCTGATTTAGTGCGCGGCGAACGTGACCAATCGCAGGCAACCCTTAAAGGGCATCGCAAGGTTTGATCGATGGGAGGATCCAAGGCCCAGGGGCCCGTCTGTATAACGTGTCTCAGAGTAGGAGTGCTGATCTAGGATCAGTTTAGCCTTTTAGCTCATAATGGATATGGTGAGGATATGGACAGGGGAAACCTGATCCTGGATCAGCACTCCCACTCAGAGGCTTTAGACATACGGGCCCAGGAATACGTGTGTCGTTGGACAAGCGTAACATTTATAAATCGGTATTGTTGTCTCCTTGGTCTTGGGGTTCTTTCTTAAACGCCGTTTTGTCATGTGGTGATGGGGATGCTGTGTTGTAGGAGATGATGAGACTGAATGGTTGACGTTGAGCAGGGGTAAGGTTGTATTTCCCAGTGGGCCAGTAGGGGGCAGTAAAAACCAATGCCCCGCTGCACTGATCGGGACACTGCTGCAGGAGCTGCCATCTTTGCGGATGAGACTTTAAACCGAGGGTCCTGACTCATCCAGGATGCTGTGACACTCATCACACTGAGTGTGTGGGCTCCCTGCTCCCAACACGGCTCTAAAATCATCCCCCCAACTTACGCCTGCAGTGTCATTACACTCACTTTCAAAACTCATTCCGCCCGGGCAAATGTAGAACACCGGTATGCTCTCGGTGTCACGGATGAATCCGAGGTGTATGCGCTGGAACGGTTCGAGCGGAGCGTCTCGCTGAGCATCATCTCTGCTTCTCGTGGGAGAGGGGGGAGAGAGGAGAGGGGAGGAGAGGAGGGGGGAGAGAGAGAGGGGGAGGAGAGGAGAGGAGAGGAGAGGAGAGAGGAGAGTGAATGTGTGTGTGTGATTGTGAGTGTGTCTTTGTGATTGTGTGTGTGCGAGTGTGTATGTGTGTGTGTGTGTGCATGTGTATGTGTGTGTGCAAGTGTGCGTGTGCGAGTGTGTGTGTGTGTGTGTGCGCGTGTGTGTGCCACCATCTGTGGCTCCTTTTTGGGGGGGGATGAACACATTATTTAAATGCATTCAGCAGTGACCTTAAAGCGCCCCCACGCAGCAGAGTCCCGCAGAGAGAGCGCTAATATTAGCGTTAGCGCTGGGCGGCGGGAGATTCAGCGGCCTGAGTCTGAGAGGCGCGTTTAGAAGCTTTTATAAATGTTTTAACGTCTCCCGTTACGGCCTGTTTCCGTGGCACGGGCCCCGCTGCGGTGATCACTCAACTCCGGTTACGCCGTCGGTTTCAGCGCGGGAACGTTTGCCTGTTAAATGTTTAAAATAACAGAGTGCATTAACACGGCATCGTTGCCGGACGCATCTGCGTCCTGTCCCTCGAAACCCAGCAGCGGCAAGCGCCTGCTAAACGCCACCTCGAACCTCTGCGCGCGCAGGAAAGAACAGAAACAGCCGCAGGTAGCGAACGAATAACAAACCCCAAAGGGCATTACGTCATTACGTCGTTACGTTGCGCGGCGGTTGGACTTTGATCGCGCGGCGTACGCACAATCGAGCAAAGTGAGATAAGGGCCGTGGGACGGACGATGTTTTTATTTCATTTTTATTTTATTTTTTTATTTTTATTTTTATTTAAAAAAAAAAAAATTTAATTTTAATTTTAATTTTTTATTTTATTTATTTTATTTATATAGCACCTCTCCAGCAATACAAAACAAAGTGCTTAACAAAAAAGGGATTCAAATAAAAGACAAAAAAGAGACCAAAAAATCGATAACTCATAAAAATTCAAAACAATGGTTAAAAGGTTGTAAAAGCAAGTCTGTAAAAAGTATTCTTTTTGAAAGGGTTTTAAAAGCGGACGCTGAAACAGCCGTTCTCATATCAGTTCCAGAGTCTAGGAGCTTTGATAGAGAAAGCTCGGTCACCGTTAGCCTGGACGAGCCTCGGCCAGGTGACGGTAGCTCAGTGACATGAGGCTCGCCGGACAGACGGTGTTCTCGCTCACAGCGCGCTCGCGGGACAGACGGTGTTCTCGTTTGAGGCGCGCTCGTGGGACAGACGGTGTTCTCGTTTACAGCGCGCTCGCCGGATGGACGGTGTTCTCGTTTGAGGCGCGCTCGCGCCCGTGTCCTGCGTGTGATTTACGGCGCCTGCACGGGTGAGGGAGCTTACGAGCTGCGGTGACAGTTAATCGAGCGCGCTGACGAATGGGAGGGGATCGAGAGGGGGAGGGGGGGGGTGGACAGCTCCCGGTGCTGGATTACAGGGGGGGGGGGGGTTAGTGGGTCAAAGGTAAAAGAGGGGTCAAAGGGGGGGGGTACATCAGGGGGCAGAATGAAGCTCCTGGTTCCGGCTGGTCCTGTGCGCTCTGGGCTGTGGGGGAACAAATACAAATACCCCTCCTCTCTTTCTCTCCCTTTCTCTTTCTCTCCCTTTCTCTCTCTCTCTCTCTCTCTCTCTCTTTCTCTCCCTTTCTCTCTCTCTCTTTCTCTCCCTTTCTCTCTCTCTCTTTCTCTGCTCTCTCTCTCTTTTTCTCTCTCTCTCTCTCTCTCTCTCTCTCTCTCTCTCTCTCTCTCCTTTATCTTTCTCTCCCTTTCTCTCTCTCTCTCTCTTTCTCTTTCTCTCTTTCTCTCAGTTCAGTTCAATTCAGAAGGCTTTATTGGCATGACTTGATTTGAATATGTTGCCAAACTCTTCACACAAACATGGAACACATTAAAGCACAGGCCAGGACGCCCCCAGAGTAATCCTTACACTGCAGCACAAACACCACACTGCACTAAACAAACACACATTATTACAATGAGCGAGAGTTTTTACCGCCGTCTCACTACTAACAAATCTCTCTCCCTCCCCCTCTCCTTTTCTTACTCTCCATCCCTCTCTCCCTCTCTCTTCCCTTCCCCTCCTCCTCCTCTCTCTCTTTCCCCCCTCTCCTCCTTTTCTCCCCTCCCTCTCCTCCCCCTCCCTCCTCTCCCCCTCCCCTCTGAAGTTCTTCCCTGTGTGCTCCAAAGAGAATTTATTTTCCTCTCACCCACTCCAGCCCTCCAGAGTACCTGTGCGCACACACACTTTCTCCGTTTGATTTAAACTGTGTGGCGAGTATTTGCATATCCCTTTACCCCGGGGGGGCTGATAGGGTCCCGGTGTGGGGGGTGTGGGGGGTGTGGGGGCAGCTGCAGGAATGGACCCTCTCTTTGGTGCTCTGTGCACATAAGCTGGTTGAGACCCCTGTACTTTTTTTTTCGCTGTTTCAGACGTTTGAGTTTCCAGCCGAACCCCTCCGTTAACTCTGCTCCTCCAGCATTTGAGGAGCAGTCGGTCATAACTGTATCTTAAGGCCTTCCCACAGTGCCATTAGACGTTGAGTACACGATCGATAAATTAAAGAATATGGGGCTTTGGAAAGGAAGGCTCCAAGCTCATTATTCTCAATGTGTTTCTCATAACAAAGTGTAACCCCAATACTTCCTCATCAGAAACCCCAATGTGTTCATGGGGGATCTCTGTTTCTCTCACAGAAACGGGACAGGCGGCGTTTAGATCAGACCATTCCGTGCTTCTGCGGTGTTTAGCACCAGAATCGATGGGAGAATTTCCATTAATCTGAGGTTCTGACTCACTGTGGTCGTTAAAGATCTCACAGCACTTATTCCAAAGAGCAGGGGGGCTCCCCCTGCCCCTAATCACAACCTGCCCCCTAATCACCCCCCCTCTCAACCTGCCCCTAATCACCCCCAACACAACCTGCCCCCTAATCACCCCCAACCTGCCCCTCACAACCTCAAAATCACCCCCAACAAGACCCTCTCAACCTCAAAATGGCCCTAACTGAGTTCTGAGCTCTGCGCTCCTGAAGCTCTGAAGCTCTGAAGCTCTGAAGCTCTGAAGCTCTGAAGCTGAGCTCCACCACGTTTCCCAGGACGGTGTGGGGAGCAGCGTGGTGGCTCTGGGGATCTGAACCCCCCCCCCCCCCCCACAGCACCCCGTGCCGCCAGGCCGTAAGCGATCCCCCCCCTGCCCCCCGATCGCCCTGCCGGAGGAAGTGCTGTCAGTTCTCAGGAACTCCCGGCTGCATATTTGGCACCGGCGACGGGGACGATGGGACAAAGATCCCATTCAGGGGGACTGGGAGGGGGGGGACCGGGAGGGGGGCCGAGACCAGGACAAACAAGCAGTGAAAAGCTTGCAGCCAGAGTGGCAGGAAAATGCCAAATTTCGGAACAAAAAATTGCTACGCGACCCACACCCCCTCTCTGCCCCCCCTTAACGTCGGTCCCCAGATTCCACCGCCTCACGACAGGCCTGACATCCTGTCCAGGAATCTTCACCCCCCCCCCCACCCCCAAACTCCAGAACTGAGTTCAGCTCAGGTGACAACCAGCAGAGCGACGCGGAAAACAAACATGAGAGAGAGAGAGAGAGAGAGAGGGAGAGAGGGAGAGAGAGAGAGAGGGAGAGAGAGGAGAGGGAGGGAGGGAGAGAGAGGGAGGAGGGAGGGAGGGAGAGAGGGAGAGAGAGCGAGAGAGAGAGGGAGGGAGGGAGGGAGGGAGGAGGAGGGAGGAGGGAGGAGGGAGGAGGGAGAGAGAGGGGAGGAGAGAGGGGGGAGAGAGAGAGGAGAGAGGGAGAGAGAGAGGAGAGAGAGAGGAGAGAGAGAGAGAGGAGAGAGCCGGTGAGTGGCAGGTTATTCTGTCTCTTTGTAGCGACACACAGGAGGAGCGTCAGGCGGTCCGACAGCGCGGAGCTCGAACCCTTTGTGAGTGCGCCATCGCTCTCCTCCTCAGGAAGGAGGAGGTTTAATAATGTATTGTATGTATAATGTATCCATCTCTACTTTTCACTCCTCAACTTTTGCACTATGCATATTTTTTTTTCAGGATGTGTCGTATGATGTTTTGGATTTGGGAGGTAAACATTTAGAGAGGTTGGAGTTTTAGGGTTCGCACAGACATTTGTTTTTGTCGAAGATGAGTTGTTAGAGAATTTGAAGTAATTACTTGACCCAGGTGCGCTGACGTGAGGGATTGGGGGGGGATTTGATGGGGGTGCGGGGGGTGTCACACTGAGTGGTGGAACGTAAACCGTGAAACCGTAAACTAAACCGTGACTGTGACTCGCTCTGGGGGTCTGGGGGGCAGCGAGGGGCAATAAGGCAGTGGCAGCATCAGTGGGTGTGACAGTGGGTGTGACAGCGGCCCTCGTCATGTGACAGCGGCCCTCGTCATGTGACAGCGGCCCTGACAGGGGTGTGGAGGGGGCCAGTGATCACGCCAGCCACCCTCTCCATGTCGTCTCCCACAGGCTGATATGTGCTGTGCACTCATGCGTGTGACACAATGCTACACACACTCTTTCACCCTCCAGGGGGAGGGGGGGGGGGGGGGTGGGCGACGAGCTCGCCGAGAAGCACAAAGGGGGTCCCTGTGAAGGGGGGGTGAGTTCCGTCTCAGAGGAGGTGGATCGTTGCTGGTCTTGGGGGAATTAGAGACGGGCGGCGAGCTCGTGGGGGAGGGGGAATGGAAAGAAATAGAGCAGGGGTGTCAAACTCACTCCATCGAGGGCCGAGTGTGTGCAGGTTTCTGTTGTAACCAATGCACTACACCAGGTGATTTCAATTAGGTTCCCTCCTTAGTTGAAGAAGTGAGATAATTAGTAAAATCACCTGGTGTAGTGCACTGGTTGCAACAGAAACCTGCACACACTCGGCCCTCGATGGAATGAGTTTGACACCTGTGAAATAGAGGGTACAATTGGCCACCAAACTGGGAGAAAAACTGGAAAGAATCTGAAATAAATGCCCTGAGGCCCCTGTGCCCGTCCTGCCCCTCAGCTCCGCTCAAACTCAGCTCAAACTTCTCCTCCGTATCTCAATGAACAAACATAAAATCCCCAAACAATCCCAGAGGAATCTACAGGTAGTGGACTCGCCAAAGTAGAGTAGAGTAGGGTGGGGTGTTGGGCCCCTCTGTTTTAGATTTAACTGGCTTCTTTCGCCACAGGTTTAAATTTGCACCTCAAACTAACGCACGGACATCACGATCCAGGAGTGTGCGCTTCTGACCACAGTTGCCATTTTTTCTCCCTATTTGGTTGCCAATTGTCCCCTCTATTTATCTCAATTCACCCTCCCCCACGAGTCCGCCACCCGTCCTCCGGGTTGAGACACCCTTTCCGGGCCAATAGATCCGCCTCTTCTGAGACGGAACTTTACCACGGACACCCTTCCTGCTCCTCGACAGACTCGTGCCGGCTCACCCTCCCCCCTCCCCCTGGGGCGGACAGACAAACGCCCGAGCCCCCGATCGGGGCTGATGACCAGGGCCGGTCTGGTAGAGACGGGTTTAGAACCGCGTCCCTGACAGGCAGCGCACACTTGTATCGGACCAGCCAAGATACGATGCATTAGACCGCTGTGCTATCCACCACCCACAATAATACTTTTTAAGGCCAAGAGAGTGTGCCAAAAAAACAAACCGAAAGAGAGATGGATGGGTGCAGTGAGAGGCACATTGTGTGTAGCGTGGGGGGGGGGGGTACACCGCTATGCTGTCAGGCTCTCGGGCAGCCAGTTGGGCTGACAGACCGGAACCAAAACAAACACAACACAGAACCCCCAAATAAAGAAGACCAACGGGGTTTACATGCTAACGGGGTTTCCACACTATATCTGTAGTGTTTTTCAAACTAAAGCGTCACAGCCAAACACCACCACACAAAAACACTGCTGCGAGGAGTTTTTATTTGCGTATGAGCGCAACGTATTGGACACGGTCACCTTTCGCCTGATTAACAACCAGTCCCTTTGCTGTCCACCACCTTCCTGAGAGAGACAAAGGGTGTCGCCATGACACTTGATGCATTTCCAGGACTGTTTAGAAATTCTCACGGGATGGATAATGTCTTCAGGCTCAACGTGTGCCGTTCGTGGGTGTGCAAATAACTCCCCAAAACATAAAAGATTTTATGAATGGAGCCTGTTTTCAACACAATCAGACTCGCAAAACATGTCCTTGTTCAGTGCACAGGGTGTGATGTTCCAGACCAGGGATTGGTTGGAAGGTGGGTGCTGTGGGGGTGGAGGAGGTACGGTCTGTGTGCATCTTGTGTGGAGGGGGGGCGGTTCTAGCTGTTGATTTTGCACGAGCAGTGCTTCTAACTATCGACATGAAAGGAATATCATCATTTTTACTTGAACGCTGGCTGATTTTCCTGCAGAGAAGGTCAAATCGAACACCCATTTAAATCTGAATCTCTTAACGGTGGTGAGGACACCTTTCTTCTTTAAACTGAGGAACTTGCTTTCGTGATATCTAGAAATAGACGGAGCCTATGCGATCGTAAATTAGCCACGCCGTTTGTCTGGAGCCATTCCACCTTGGGAAGTGGGTTTGTGAATTGCGATAGGCTACAACAGTTTGCATGTTATTAAAACACACTGACAACAGGGAGAGATTTACCGCAGCTTTACATTCTGACCTCGGCATTTGTTTTGGTCTGATTTACATAAGTGGCAGTTGACATCTTAGTCACCTGGCTGGCGCGCGCGTCCTATCCAACCGTCGCAACTGTTTACTGAGCGCTTTTCCCCCGTCAGCAGCGAAAGAAAAACGATCTCGTCATTAAATACAATTATTAATAATAATGCTCAACATTAATAACGATACGCGACATCATTTATGCCCCCCCTGTGACCGCCATTATTCCCCTGCTCGGACCGCCGGCTATACCCTGTAGGCGTGGCTTCCGTTTGAAATGGACGTCAAATCTTGATGTGATTTAGCTTTAGCAATAAAATAAACTAGAGAATAATTTTTTTTTGGAATATATTTAACCCCCCTCCCCTCCCCCCCACTAATTCGATTCCTGTCAAGGCTGTGATTGTGAGCGGAGACTTGTTTTTAATGCTTGATTGAGAAAATTAGCCCGAGGTTTTGTGGGCACGTGACTCTGCGGAGGGGGAGGGGCAGGGGCCGGGGGGAGAGTCTCGCGCCGTGTTTGTAACTGCCGCGTGTCAGAGCTGTGACTCGCGCACACAGAGCACCGTTCAATCAGCGTTGGGGGCCAATTCTCCGAGATTACCCCCGGGGGGAAAACGGGTCACTAAAAGTCTGCGCTCGTTCTAAACGTGCCGGGATAACCGGACTCACGAGGCGTCCAGAACACGCGCGCCGAACCGTTAAAGGAGGGAACCTCCCCGAGGGACAGAGCGCTTCAGAGAAGATAAGTTATCAAGTCGGCTCGATGCAATTTGGGAGCGCTCAACCCTTCCCAACAGCCCCCCCGAAGAGATGGATGCGCCATCGAGTAGCAGTCTATATCCTGTCAGGCTTTTTAATTTCCTACCGGATTCCGGGGCCAGAGTTGTGAACAGCGCGGAATGAATGACGGCCACCGATCCGAGCGATAGCAGCCACGCGCTCCGAGTTTGTGAAATAACGGGGAGGTCAGAGCGAGCGTCCACGCGCTCTGCGTGGCAGACACGACGAGGAACGCGATCCGACGTCAGCGACGTGGTCAGAGTGACGTCAACGTCCCCACGTCTCCCCGAAGCGTCCCTGCGTGGGTGGGGTCACGCCCTAGTTTTTTGAGGGCTCCAGCAGATTGCGTTTTATACGCCAGAGAAAGAGGACGGACTGTGTGTGCTGCCCTTCCGATTACTCCAGGAGTGGGAGTGAGTTTGCTCTGCGTGGAACTCTCTCTCCCCCTCACAGGAAGTCGATCGGGGCCCACGGTGGTGGCCACGTGTGGTAGTGTGAACGGAAGCGCTTACATTACATGACATTTGACATTTTAGGCATTCAGCAGACGCTCTTATCCAGAGCGACTTACACAGTTTACATTTCTTTACATACAATCCATTTATACAGCTGGATATTTTACTGAAGCAATTCAGGTTAAGTACCTTTAGCTCAAGGGTACAACAGCAGTGCCCCACCTGGGAATTGAATCTGCAACCTCTGAGTTACAAGCCCAGTTCCCCCCTAACCATTACACTACACTGCCAGCCCCACTTGCGGCCTGGGGTTCGATCGATCCGAAATGATTTGTGGGGAAAAAACCAGATCATATCCGACGTGTCCTCCAAAACGGGGGACCCAAATGTGTCTGTACAGCCCTGGGAAACAATATATAGCCTATATATATATATATGCCATTTGCTTGCTTTTAAATGGTAAGTCCCCCAAAACAAAATCATGTTTTTCATCAACCTATGACACACTTTCAGCTGTGAATCGCGCGTGTCTTTTTCAGCCTTTCATCGGTGATTCACGTCGCTAAGGAGCCTACCTAAAAACACGAGGCTTAGTCGCGAGTCGCAAGGATTTAATCTTTTGTACGTTAACACGGACAGTAGCCTACCGCATACTCCAAGGCAATTAACTAATTGATTCATTAGAACAACGTGTATAATTAAAACGATTGTGCCCCGCTGTGGTGCAAAATAACTGGTGGGCGTGGTGTATTGTGCTTGTGTTTTTAATCCAGTGAATTTAGGGACTTTTTCATTTCAGAGGGATTGTGTTGACCATTTTACAAATTATTATTTGTCGAGACATGACTGTGAAGTCATTCTGGAAGTGAAACAAACAGAGGAGACATGTTTGAGTATGAATACTACAATTAATATGAAAATGTGCTTAAACCGGAGTTATTTGAAATCCTGGCAAGCCTAATTATCTGTGAGGGATTACCACACTGGATACATCATTATGGGGAACTAATGAGTTTTTTAAATCGTTCACTAGATGGCGCTAGTGGGCGCATACAACACTGTCTCTCTCACGGTTTATTTAATCTCTGACAGAAACGTTGAAGAGAAG
>JAINUG010000346.1:275000-337500 GCA_029706075.1 Aldrovandia affinis | reverse complement strand
CAGAAACACCGCGGCCAACACAACGTCACGCCGAGGGGCGGGCGGCTTCTCCCTACTGGGCACGTGCGGAGATGGGGTGTGTGCTCCCGACACTCGCCTCCCTGCGCCTTCCTTCCCTGTTCTAGAATATTCTTTATCTTGCTATATGCCTACATATTACACAAGCTACACATTTGTTTCTTCGCATATCTCTCCTAAGAGAGGTCCGAGTGCAGGGTCAGCCATAGTTCGGCGCCCCTGGAGCAGTTTAGGGGTTCAGTGAATATATATATATACGCCATTTAGCAGCTTTTATCCAAAGCGACTTACAGTAGTGAATGCATACATTTTTCAGTATATGCGGCCCCAGTGGGAATCAAACCCTCAACCTAAGCGTTGCCAACGCCATGCTCTACCCACTGAGCCACACAGAACCACCAAGCAAGTGCCTTGCTCAAGGGCAGGAACTAGCCTCCCTCCGGTTTCCAGTTCATTGTTTTGTTTTGTTTGGCCTTCCTGGGATTCGAACCAGCAACCCTCTGCTTGCCAGTGCGTGTCCCATTCCAGTCAAGCTCCGCTGACGTGACACAGCGGATCTGAAGGGGCGCTGTTAAGTTACAGCCCCGGGGGGGGGAGGGGTTGGCAGTTGTTCACCCTTTACTCTTCATGAGCCAAATATCAATACAGGAGTAAGCCAGCCAGACGCAAGGTGAATTCCCTCAGGGAGAGGTGTAAATATATATATCAGCAGGCCTGAATCTGTGCGTGTCATAAATATGAAGGAAGAGCAGAGGTGACATGCAGAGCGCCGATCTGGGTCCTACGGGAGTCGCAGCCAACAGCCAGCGATGAGACCTCCGGAGATCTGAACTGGTCCTCCGTACTGTACACACCTGCCGCAGGTAGAACTCTCGTGTGAGAGGCTGCACTGGGCCAGAGCTCATATTCCCAGTCTGAGCCCTTCACCCGGGCCCTCAATTCATCTACTAAATATTTTATGACTTATTAACGACTTTATTAATAAATTAGGCTGGATTTAAATAGTATCATAAATATATATGATGATGATAATAGTTATTATATAATAATTGTTGTAATTGAATGAAGAACTAAGAACTTTGGCACACTAATTTAGTCAATTGGATTTTAATAGATTTTTTTATTGAACTAATCCATTTAATCAAGAGTAGTATAGAATAACAGATCATGCAATGCTATTATATTACATTTTAAGGGCATGTTTATGCTGAATAAAACTGAGAATGTTATACCTCCAAATCACATGTTGATTGGCTAACGATAATTGGCTTAAATGATTTGTAATTTGAGACAGGGATGCTGATATGCTATTTTTATTTTTTTTTTTCCCCTGCTGGCCCCAGTCAGCATTGGCATGGATTTGATACCAGACCGTGGGGCTCATCCACACACTAGAACAGTGTCTTAACAGGATGCAGACCGTGGGGCTCATCCACACACTAGAACAGTGTCTTAACAGGATGCAGACCGTGGGGCTCATCCACACACTAGAACAGTGTCTTAACAGGATGCAGACTATTGTGCTATTTTCTGAATGTATTCATAGATGATTTTAGTAATGTATTATTTGTAATACACTGTATGAGAATGGCTAGTTCTTCATTGATCTCATTAACCTATACTTTGAATAGACGAATAGTTGTTGGCAACTAAAATGAACATATGTAACAATATTTCACCTTTATGTAAAGCAGTGTGTCTGAACAGACATGATATTGAAGGCAGTTGAGTGAAAATCTTAATTTTAAGTTATAACGAAAGCCTGTGAAGTTTAGTGCTGACTGAATCATTTGAAAAATAAAAAAGTGGCAGCTATACTCATCAAAGGCCAGGTGGACCAGACATTTACCAAGAGAAACCCTGTAAAGAAACTTATTTTTTTTCTTTTTAAAGAATTTGTTTCTGATTTTATCCCATTTTCTCCCAGTTTAGTAGCCAATTACACCCTCTCTTTTTCATGTCAATCCCAACTCATATTGTGAGTTCGCTGCCGTAGCCCTGAGACCGGCAGTGACAAAGGCAATGTACTGTGTCCTCTGAGCTGGCACTTGCCAAGCCGTCAACCGAGCTCATATCGGCTTCCCTCCCCCATCCCTGGGGGTGGACAGCCAATCGCCGCCCCCTAGTGGCACTCCCGGCCAGAGCTGATACTGGCACGGCTGGTGGAATCAAACCCCAGTCGCAGTGGCCAGCATCAAATATTGTAATCGCTAGACCACAAGGGAGGCCATTGTAAAAAAACATTTAATTAAAACAAAAATAAAAATACGTAATTAATATTGAGTATTTATTCCAACTCATTACTCTCCACGTTTTATCTTCCATTACATGGAGTTACCCGAAGGGCTGTCCTTTGAAACAAAGTTGGAACAAAGTCTTCATTGTCCTTCTGTGAGGAACATATTCCCATTTTATTAACTTACAATTGTACAGGAACGTCCGAAGGATGAAGACAGATCTTTAATGATCATTTTTAAATATTAAGAGACTTACCATAATGTATTGTTTCCAGTGGTATTCCAGGAAACCAATTAATGAAAATGACTTCAGGAATGACTGCTATTATGTGATTGTGATTTGAGAGGGAGAAAGAGCAAGAGCGAGCGAGAGAGCGAGAGAGAAAGAAAGAAAGAGCAAGAGACAGAGGGAGAGAAAGACAGAGAGAGAGAGATTCTGACTTTGGTTAAACCACTTAATAACCAAATTAAACTCCAAAGGGTCAAGCCCAGGGAGGTTTGTGGCCCTGACAGAGGAGAGACGGAGAGACGGAGAGACGGAGAGACGGAGAGACGGAGAGAAGCTTGTGAGACGGAGACGGAGACGGAAGCTTGTGTGGAAGACATCACTAAAAGTGTTTAACATTGTGCTAGAAGCTGGCTGCTTCCCTGAAATCCGGATTATCCCCAATATAAATGTTGACTCCAATAACTACCGAGGTATCTGTGTGAACAGTAATCTAGGAAAACACAGGCCCTCCTTACCCAACACAGCTCTTTCTTACCCAACACAGGCCTTCCAAAGAATCTACCAAAGATAAGTGGGGTCAGCAGAACAAGAGGCCACAGGTGGAAATTAGTTAAAGGCAAATTCTGCACGGATATTAGGACGTTTTTCTTTACACAGAGAGTTGTCAATGCCTGGAACAGCTTGCCAGGTCAGGTAGAGGCAGAAACACTTGGGCTACTCAAGTCCAGGCTAGATGCAGTACTAGATACTCTTTAGATTAGGACATGACGAGCCTAGATGGGCTGAACGGCCCGTTCTCCTCATTATGTATTCTGAAGTTCTTATGTTCTTAGGCCTTCCTTACTGAGTACAGTGTCTTGAGTAAGAGCCAGATTGGCTTTCTACCAAATCACTGCACGACTGAGAACATTTACACTCCCCACGCTTTCGTTCATCGACATGTGCACCCAAAAAAAAAGGAGAATGACTTGCATGCTTCATTGATTTTATGAAAGCATTATATTTTATTTGACACGAGGGCCTATACAATAAAATTCTCTGCAGTTTGAGTCCAACATTGTTCAATATTTATATCAATGAGTTAGCGGTGCTAACGGAGCAATCTGCATCCCCTGGCCTCACGCTAAACGATACAGAAGTTATATTTCTGCTCTATGCAGATGACCTGGCGCTGCCATTGCACACAGAACAAGGGCTACAGCAGCATTCTGAATCTGCTGGAGCAATACTGTCAGAACTGGGCCCTGGCAGTACATTTTAAAAAGACAAAAATTATGATCATCCAAAATAAACCCAGATCTCAGCAAAGCAGACACCTCTTCACCCTAGGCCACTCCGCCCACAAGCACACATGAAGCTGTGGCTACCTTGCACTGGAAACCAGTGCCTCAGAACTGTGGTCTGGCAGTTAATGTTATTCCGTTATTTATGTTTTCTGTAAACAATTATGCAAACAATACTGTACAATGTGTGGTCATGCCAATAATGCATATTAGAATTTTGAGAGAGAGAGAGAAATGAGGTGGGGATAGAGTGGGGAAAGGGGGAAGGGGGAAGGGGGAAGGGGGAAGGGGGTGTGTTAAACAGAAGTCCCACGTGGACTTGTTTGATAAGCAATATTGTTGCACTATTTTTTTCCTCTCTTTATGTATTTATATATTTGGTGTGTTGCAGCTGTGCGCACTCAGGATTTAATCCTATGGTCTGCTGTGTCCGTCCATCTGCACCCATCCCCCGAGGCATCGGCGTGATCTACATTCACCGCATCATCGTCATCATCATCACAGCGTGGGCTTCAGTCAGGCGTGCGATGAGCCAGGGAGCGAGAGCAGGAGGAACCAGAGCAGGAGGAGCAGGAGCAGGTGGAGAGAGAGCAGGAGGAGCAGGAGCAGGAGGAGCAGGAGGAGCGAGAGCAGGAGGAGCAGGAGGAGGAGAGCAGGAGGAGGAGGAGGAGGAGCAGGAGGAGCAGGAAGGAGAGACAGTAGGAGGAGCGAGAACAGGAGGAGCGAGAACAGGAGGAGCAGGAGGAAGGAGAGCACGAGAGCAGGAGGAGCAGGAGGAGGAGAGCAGGAGGAAGGAGAGCAGGAGGAGCAGGAACAGGTGTTTGAACCCTTTGAGGAGTGAGTGTGTGTTTGAGAGTTCCAGTTCTAATTCTCAGGGTTCTGTCCTGGAATTCTGCAGCTCTTTGATGATGTCATTAGCAGCCCTTTATGATGTCATGGATTACAATCAACTAGCGTGTGTTACGGCATGTTCTAGAATAAACCTCACATTGTGACATCACAGTGTGACACTGATGCTGTTCTCTTTAAATCACTACATAGCAGAACAAGGAAGACATGGTCAATTGATCAATTATAAATGATAAGAGTTCTAATGAATGATGACAATAATAATAATAATTATTATAATAATTATAATAATAATAATAATAACAGCAATTTAAAAAGTATGTTGGATGAAAGTGTTTCTAGACTTGACCCTGCAGATCTGGAGCCTTTCTCTCTCCCTCTCTCTCTCCCTTCTCTCTTTCTCTCTCTCTCTCTCTCTCTCTCTCCCTCTCTCCCTCCCTTTCTCTCTCTCTCTCTCCCTCCCTTTCTCTCTCTCCCTCCCTTTCTCTCTCTCTCTCTCCCTCCCTTTCTCTCTCTCCCTCTCTTCCGCTCTCTTCTTCCTCGAGGAAGTTCAGTTTAACACTTATCTCTTGACTGTTTTTATTTTAATAGCAGTGTGGTTTGGTGTTCGATTAGTTTTGAGCAAATGTACTAAACTAGTGGTGTTGAGGGCCGCAGTGGCTGCAGGTATTCATTCCAGGTGAGCACCGACTACACCTGATGCCACTGATTAGCATACCCCCTTAATTTAGAGAGTGAGCTCATTGATACCCGGTGGTTCAGTTGACTTAGAGCAAATAAAACCACGACCCTGAGCCTGAAGCAGATGTTCTTGGATGGAGCGCCTGAAATCATGTCATTTAATTTCACTGCTTTGCTGTATTGAGTGGATTCTGTGTGTTTATATATTTTTTATACCTACTTTTATTGACTTTCTCTGTAGTTTATTGGGGACAGGTGTTGGAAATTTGCCTTTGGCTTTAAAAGCTTAATAAAAAGCATAAAAACTTATGTTTTTTTTTTTTTGTAACAATGTTTTTTTTGTGCCATGTCCCTGACAAATAAACCAATAAATAAGTAAACAAATAAATAGATAATAATAAAACTTTTTCATTCAGTGAAAAAAGGGGGCGTTGTCACCTTGACAACCTTGGGAGCTTCCCTGCAGGAGAGAAATGCTTTAACACGGAGTGAAGATTATCACTCAGGACCATTAAGTTATGATTGATCTTGCCTTCTCAGAGTGTGAGTGCACCCAAACCATGCCAGGGTAATGAGCCCCACACCATTACAGAACCACCAGAACCCTTCACCCCACACCATTACAGAACCACCAGAACCCTTCACCCCACACCATTACAGAACCACCAGAACCCTCCACCCCACACCATTACAGAACCACCAGAACCCTCCACCCCACACCATTACAGAACCACCAGAACCCTTCACCCCACACCATTACAGAACCACCAGAACTCTTCACCCCATACCATTACAGGGCGGCGTTTGGCTGTCCATCCCAGGGGGAGGGGAAAAAAATTATGTTTTTAGCGGCAGCTGCTAAAAAATTATTTTTACCCGTTTTCTCGCAATTTAGTGGCCAATTATACCCTCCATTTCTTTTGATTTGCCCTCCCCCACGAACTGCAGCTGCAACCATTGCTCAAAATCTCCCTGAAAAACAGGAACATGTATAATAAAGAAATCACGTAGGGAGAGAAAAAAAGAAAAGAAAAAAAGCCATCATTTTGAGCTGTATGCCACATCAATTCATTTTCCTACAGCACTTCCTCATAATGATTCTTCAAATGTCATCTCAGGGGGCTTTTATATGGAAGAGAAGAAAATAGGAAATTATTCACGACGTGAGGATGCAAAAAATAAATAAAGAATCATCTGAGTGGGGCGTGATGAATGATTGAGTGTGGCGGGGGCGATCCAGTGCCGTTTGATTTGACACAAAAACAGATTTACGGCGACGTTACAGTGTATTTATTGTTGTAAATGTAACAAGACCTGAACAATAATTCCTCCTCCAGCTATCACCACGGGAAGGCGAGTAAAACTTTAGTAGTGTGAGGATGAGCTTTAGCTGAATTTACAGCTGTTGTTTATAGAGGAAGCCTCAGGATCCTGGCAGGTTTATGCAGACTGCAATAATAGAGGAAGTTACTTCTTTCTCTCTCCCTCTCTCGCTCTCTTTCTCTCTCTCTCTCCCTCTCCCTCTCCCTCTCTCTTTCTCTTTCTCTCTCTCTCCCTCTCCCACTCCCACTCCCTCTCTCTTTCTCTATCTCTCCCTCTCCCTCTCTCTTTCTCTCTCTCTCTCTGGTAAGTAAACACACAAGGCCTCATGTTCCCCCAAAAAAGACTTAGTACAAATGGCTACACATTGGCCTAGTTTCTATAGAAACAATCATCTCCGCTGCAGTCGAAAAGCCATTTCAACACTTCACCGATCCGGATTCCAGAACACAGAGAGTGGGGAGCACATTTTTCACACGATTTCCCTGGTACTTGTTGTCAATACAAAAACATGTCCTTATTATTTTTCAATTGATTATTATTATTACTACCTGATAGGTTGTGGATTAGGCACAGGGTCCCAGCCGTTAAGATTGGATCATTCCTCTACGATGCCCTTATTCTTCCTCGAGTCTGTGTACCTGACAGCACTGAACGCCTCTCACGCTTCATTCCCAATAAAATCACATCGATTTATGGTTCTGTGAGCGTCTAGTTTTTACCATGCTTGCGTAGAAGATTATAAACGGAGTCTAAGTCAAATCTCCTTTCTTGCATTGCATCAGCATTGGCATTTATAGAGTGTATAATTCTATAAATGCGATAGATTGGCATCGGCTCAATAGAGAACCATTTGAGTTATTACACTGTGTCCAATCGGAAGGCTGAACGCATTTGGCCTGTGATATGAGAGAGAGAGGGGGGTGATTTATTTTTTATACTTTTTTTAAAAGGTTGAATGGATCAGTTACTATAGCAACCAGAAGTGCAGGATGTGTTTGAAGCTGCCAGGGTTTTTAGGCTGCGTGTCGTATTTTGGGGACTGCAACAGCGACAGAGTGTGGCTCAGAGCTCGGCTCGTTAGGAAAATGCGGTTGAACTCAGGGTTGTGGCGCTGCAGCTGGCTGCCGGTTCCGTACGTGTGACTGCTCGACTGAACGCTTCTGAAATCGTCGCAAAACGTGGGCGTCGGACGGCTCTGCAAACCCAGAGCGATCGAAACATACGGGCAGATAAAAGACACCCGAACAAATGTGCTTTTGATGATAAAAATAAATAAATCTCAAAATGTTGTCGGTGCGGTCTAGAGCAGTGCCTTAACAGGATGAGCCCCCCAGCAACCCCTAACAGCACACATTCTATAAGCCCCCCAGCAGCCAGTAACAGCACACATTCTGAACCATTTCAACCCCACCTTCAGAAACCAATATTTCAACAGCATGAAATGGCCACGCTTACTTCATCTCTAAAACCTACACTGCTGCAGATGTCCTCTGGGAACTCCCCGATTAATCTTAGATACACATCCTTTTTTTTTGAGTCGGTCCGTGTTAAATGTACTCTTTTTGCCCTCCGCCTTTCAGCTCCACAGTTTGCAAAATATTTCATTTGCAAGAAGACTGAGCGGAGCTGTCTTGTGGGAGTTACAGTCCGCCGGCCCTGCTACCCGTGAGCTCCCGAAATTAATCCACTTTGGCGAGAAGGCTCCGCGCCCCTGCGTCTCTCGTGTGCGTCTCTAAGCTCTTTCTCCTGCACACTAAATTAAGCAGGATCTTGCCTTTAGAATAGGGGGGCTACAGGTGTCCCTGTGCGTCTGAGCGGTCACCGCAGAATCGCTTCGCCAGAAGAGAGATGGCCGATTCCAGGCAGCAGAGGCCGCAGGGCTCATCTCTTAATTGTTCGATTAATGTCATTACTGAAATGGGAAGTTGACTCGGCGGAAGGCTCCACTCGTAAATCAGCAGCTAAGTGGAAATTAGGTCCTAAAACCTGCAGCCCTAGAGGACCCCCACTCCCCCCCCCCTCCTGCAGACTGCAGCCCCCCCCACTCCCCCCCCACTCCTCCCCACTCCCCCTCCACTCCTCCTGCAGACTGCAGACCCCCCACTGCCCCCCCCCACTCCTCCTGCAGACTGCAGCCCCCCCACTCCCCCCCCCACACCCCCCCCCCCACTCCTCCTGCAGACTGCAGCCCTACAGGACCCCCCCACTCCTCCCCCCCACTCCTCCCTCTCCAGCTAAAGGACGCCATCCAGTCAAATATAAATGACCTTGTGGTTAGGGGCCTCGGGTGGCGTAACGGTCTAAGCATTCGCCCGGAATGCAAGCTTCCTACTGCAGCGGCAGTTTGAAACCCGGCTGTGCCAGTCCGGCTCTGGCCGGGAGCCCCGATCGGGGGCGGCGATTGGCTGTCCGCCCCAGAGGGAGGGGGGAGGGAGAGCCGGCACCAGCTCGCCGAGGAGCGGTAAGGCGACCTGGTAAACGTAGGCCTGGGGGAGGCGGATCATCGCCGGCCTCGCAGTATTAGCTCGTCCCCGGGGGGGGCGGGCGGCGAGTTCATGGGGAAGGGTAAATCGAAAATAAATAGAGGGTGTAATTGGTCAACAAATTGAAAAAATAATACAAAAACTGGGAAATAATCTGAAACAAAAATGTTATAAATGACCTTGTGCTTAGATGGCAGTTCTGACCACTGGACAAAACATGGCAGCATGCATAACTGTGCTGTATTTGAGATACATGTGTTACAATGCTGGTATATTTTTAATATTTTGATGAGATTGGTGTAATTAATCATACCTGAACTGCAAACCACCAGCTAGTTTATGGGGTTAATAAACATGGTTATACTTTACCCTAAATGGCCCTGACACACATGTAATAACAATGTAACGACTGAGGTAAGTACAGTGTTATTACAGTGTACTACATACATATTATTGCATAATACTAACAATTGTAAAGGAAAAATGCATTTCAACATTTAAATGTTGAGCTTTGAATGTTTGAAGTTCATGTCATGATCATAAAAAAACGTAACTCGAAATACTGCCGCAGACAGCTTTATGCAGTGCATACACCGTCGTCACGCTGTACTCACCAGTGTAGTTACCGTGTTATTACACCGTCGTCACGCTGTACTCACCAGTGTAGTTACCGTGTTATTACACCGTCGTCACGCTGTACTCACCAGTGTAGTTACCGTGTTATTACACCGTCGTCACGCTGTACTCACCAGTGTAGTTACCGTGTTATTACACAGTCATTAAGGCTACTTAAAATAAAGGTTTGCCAAAAATGCTGCCAAGCTCTTTTAAAAGTAATTTACAACAACAGCTCAACACAGCTGTCACTTTCCCACCTAGCCCTAATTAGCGGAGATAGCAATTTAATGATGGCAGTCGAGGGTGAGATTAAAACATGAATTTATCTATTCTTCCTCCACCATATGCTCCCCAATAAATCCTCACAGAATTCTGGCATTCAGTTTGAAAATATGAAAACCAAAATATGAACAATGCCTTTAAACATTTTAATCACAACAGTAAAATATCAGTTTCATATTAGACATTCTGTGCGTGCGCTGGAGATCGGATAACTAAACATATAGCTGTCAAGGCACAACTGTGAGTGACGAGTCGTTGGCTGTATAACAAACGCACGGCGTTTCTGCTGCCTCAGGTTTCTCTCTGGCCAAAGGGGTTTATCTGTCATCATGTCCAACGCACACAAACTCCACCGAACCGCAGGGGAGTAAGGGAGTCTCCAGAAGGTGGGTGGGAGAATTTGCTGGGAGGCGGAGTTTGCTGCCCTTGGAGAATTAGCTTGCCTCGTACTAACGGGTGCCAAATTCGTGGGGGAGGGCGAATCGAAAGAAATAGAGGGTGTAATTGGCCACTAAATTGGGAGAAAAACAGGAAAAAATCTGAAACAAATTTTAAGAAAAAATGAAGAATATGGTAAAATGGAAACATGATTTCAGTGAAAATATGTATATATGTTATGTGTGTAATGTGAGCTTTTTGGCATTGACTGTAGACAGTGAGGCATGCAGCTGAATTTTGTGTTTTGGCATGTTGGTTCTAGAGGATGAGAAAATATCTAGCCAATCCTCAGCAGAGTTCCACGGGTTTTAACCAATCAGGAGAAAGCCCGGGACCCTTGAGGTTCCATGCCAAAGGTCATCTCAGGTCATACTGACACCACGTGTGTTTGATTCACATCCCAGCACTCTTTCAGAAGGACCGTTTACATTCCGTTTAAGGCTCACTTTGTTTACAGAAAGTGAATGCGAAGAACGAACAAATTAATAAATGAATTAAAAACACATATACAGCCACACATATAAAAGCAACAGCACTACAAACGTGAAAAATAATTGAGGATAGTGCAAACAAAGTCAAGGACTTGTTTTCGCTGTGGTCCTCATTTTGGCCAAGGTCGAATTTGTTGAATTTGTTTGTTTGTTAGTCATCAGGCATTTTGTGTTATGCCGCAATGTTCCATCAGCAGCAAAAGCATAATCTCTGGAGAATATGCAGCTATTCATTTTATTTCAGATCCTTCATTTTATTTCAGATCGCCCCCAACCCCCATGTTAAGGCCAATTGTGTCCTCTATTGATTCAACTCCCCCCACTCCCTGCCGCCCGCAACTAAGGGACTGACCACAGCTCTGTAACCGGCGGTGACAAAGACAAAGACGGCTCTCCCCCAGCTGTCCGCTGTGATTCCGATGCACACAGAGACGCTCTCTGTGTGTGCGACGGGGCTCATGCCAGCTTCCCTTCCCCCCCCCCTGGGGGCAGACAGCCAATCGCTGCCCCCGAATGGGACTCCCTGCCAGAGCTGGGCATCGAACCGGGCTGCAGTGGAATAGGCAGGAATGGGTGCACCATGTTGACGTTGTTAGGTTTGGTTATATTTTATAACCCCAGCAGGGAATTTGATTTCACATGATTTATACAGACATTCCTTGGGTTGCGCCAACCTCGGCTTATGGAAAATTGGACTTTATGGAAATTACATTTTTTACCGTAATTATTTTGCTTCAAAAGATTTGTGGCATTGAAAATCATTTGAGACGTTGGCAGACTGTCATTGAAAGCGATGGAAAACACATAATTGATTAAAATTGTCATTTGAGGGATCGACAGTCGCGTAACGGTCTAACGCACCATATTTTGGCTGGTCTGATACGATCATGTTGGAACCAGTGTGAAATTATATTTTGCCAAAATTAACAAAACAAAACAGAACTGAAATGACAATTTTTTTTCCATTTTTCTCCCAATATAGTAGCCAATTACACCCTCTCTTTATTTCGATGTACCCTCCTCAATCATAACTTAATGGTCCTGAGTGATCATCTTCACTCCGTGTTCTCTCCTGCAGAGAAGGGTTGGGGTTAGGGGTGTCTCTCAAGATGACAACGCCCCATCAGAGCACAGAGCACGAGTAGTCTCCCCGTGGTTTGAGGATCAAGACTCTGACGTTCGTGTGTCACGGCCTTCTCTGTCACGGCCTTCTCTGTCACGGCCTTCTCTGTCACGGCCTTCTCTGTCACGGCCTTCACGGCCTTCTCAGTCACGGCCTTCTCTGTCACGGCCTTCTCAATCACGGCCTTCTCAGTCACGGCCTTCTCAATCACCGCCTTCACAGTCACAGCCTTCTCAGTTACGGCCTCCTCAGTCACGGCCTTCTCAATCACGGCCTGCTCAATCACGGCCTTCTCAGTCACGGCCTTCTCAATCACGGCCTTCTCAATCACGGCCTTCTCAGTCACGGCCTTCTCAATCACGGCCTTCTCAGTCACGGCCTTCTCAATCACGGCCTTCTCAGTTACGGCCTCAGTCACGGCCTTCTCAATCACGGCCTTCTCAGTCACGGCCTTCTCTGTCACGGCCTTCTCAATCACGGCCTTCTCAGTCACCGCCTTCTCAATCACGGCCTTCACGGCCTTCTCAATCACGGCCTTCTCAGTCACCGCCTTCTCAGTCACGGCCTTCTGAGTCACCGGATCTGAATCCAATCAAGCGCTTACGGGATCTTCTGGAGCGACACCTGAGACGGCGTTTTCCACCTCCATCAGCTGAGCGTGAGTTGAGTGACTTTCTCGTGGAGGCGGTGTCGTATTCCTCCTGCAGAATCGCACGCGCTGGGACACTCCACGCCACGGCGCATACAGGCCGGACCTCTATGTTCATGGGCCCTAGGCCCTGCCTCGAGGCCCCCCAACTAACCCCCCCCCTCCGGCATGGCATTCTGGGAGATGGAGTTCTTAGATTTAACGTTAGATTGGAGATATGATTTCATTTGCGTTGTTTATGTTTTATGACGACTACTACTACTCATAATAAGGATCCTGTGTGATGAACATATATTTATTAGGTGTGTAAGTGTAATATGAATTATGTAAATAATATAATATTTATATTAATATTTTCCCCATAATTCTGGGCCCCATGCAACATTTGGGCCCTAGGTGATGATCCGGTCCAGCATACAGGCCGTACTGGAAAAGCGCTTTGGGTTCTTGAAAGGTGCTATATAAACGAGACCATTATAATAATTGGAATGCCCAGCCCAGCCGATTCCTGGTGATGAGGGATGCAACACAGAGGTGTGAGGTTCGACGCACCTGGATCTCGTCCGTGAGATGTTGGCTTTGGGCTTGCGTCTGCAGTCCCAGCACTGAAACCCCCAGGTCTAATCCGGAGCAGGCAGCACAAACAGCTGATTATCATAAATGAATATCGATATGATGTGGTCATGCCAGCACTGGTGGTATCACTTCCAGTGTTTAATGCTGCTGCAGTCAATATTTAGTGATGGGAATAACATTTTGTAAATCTGATTTTATTTGAAACATGCAATCCCAGTGCCGCAGAGCAGAGAGAGGTAAGAAATATATTTATCTTCATAAAAATAAAATGGATATACTCTGTGTGTGCGTGTGTGTGTGAGTGTGAGTGTGAGTGTGTGTGTGTGAGTATGTGTGTGTATGTGTGTATATATATACAGTACCAGTCAAAAGTTTGAGTACACCTTCCATCTGGACTACGGCTAAGCGGGCACTCCTTCATTCCTGAGCAAGATAACGACCCGAAACACACCTTCAAATTGTGCAAGATCTATCTGGTGAAGGAGGAACATGAAGGACCTACCCAGTGTCCAGACCTCAATCCCATAGAACTTGTAATGGGATGAACTGGACAGAAGAGTCAAAGCAAAGCAACCCACAAGTGCCTCTGGGAATTGCTGCAGGAGAGCTGGGAAGACATATCGGGTGATTTCCTGCTGAAACTTATTCACCGAATGGCCCGTGTTTGTGGCTATTTTGAGGAATCCAAGATTCAATTTTCAATTACATTTTATTGAACATTGCTTTGATGTTCCTTTTGTTTATTGTTACATGTGTTTTTTTGTCATTTTCAAGTATTTAAAGAAACGTATACGGTGTAAAACATTGTCAATTATGAGATAAACCTAGTTTCCAGCAGGTGTACTCAAACTTTAGACTGGTACTGTATATATATATATACACACAGTGCACCCCATCTCTATCTTTATTTTTTTTCATTTATATAATTTTTTCCCTGTTTTTCTCCCAATTTGGTTGCCAATTATACCCTCTATTTATCTCAATTCACCCTCCCCCACGAGTCCACCGCCCGTCCTCCGGGTAACGAGACTATTTTTCCCGGGCTGGTAGATCCACCTCCTCCGAGACGGAACCCGACCACGGACGCCCTTCCTGCTCCTCGACGAACTCGAGCCGTCTCCCCCTCCTGAGACGGGTTTCAAACCGCGTCCCTGACAGGCAGCCCCACTCGTATTGGGTCAGCCAAGACACGGTGCGTTACCCCGCCTACACCGCCCTAGTCTCCACCTCTATTTACACATTTTACTCTTCAACTTCCAAGTGAAATTAATTAATTACATTAATACATAAATTAAAAATTACAAACTGGAATAACTAAGTCTAAAATCATACCTTAATAATAATCGCTTATCATACTCATTCTATGGACATTTGTGGTACTGCACTCATTTACTCAAGTGTTGCTTTTATTTTAGTAGTTACCTATATATATATATATATGTAATGTAAGAGCTTTTGGATATCATTTACTTGCCCCGTGTGTATTGAGAAACTCCCTCTGTATGCTGACTGGTGGCTTGCTCTGCCTTTTATTTAAAAAAATATTTGTTTCAGATTTTTTCCCGCTTGGCTCACAATTTAGTAGCCAATTACACCCTTCCAGACGAAATTCACCCACCCACGTTCTGGAGACTCCCTTACGTGCTTCACGGCGGACCTGAGCCAGCTCACCCTCCCCTCCCCTGGGGCAGACAGCCAAACGCCCCGGCCCCCGATCGGGGCTGATGACCAGGGCCGGTCTGGTAGAGACACTCGTACAGGACCAGCCAAGATACGGTGCGTTAGACCGCTACGCTATCCGCCGCCTCTTGCTCTGCCTTTTGCCTACATTATCAGAGTTAAGATTGCGGTAGTCAGTAGTTACAAGATGGGTAGCTGAGCCCAGCCCCCCCTCACAAAAACCTCAGGGAAACTTGTGAAATGGCATTTTACATTTACATTTGACATTTTAGGCATTTAGCAGACGCTCTTATGCAGAGCGACTTACACAGTTTACATTTCTTTACATATAATCAATTTATACAGCTGGATATTTTACTGAAGCAATTTAGGTTAAGTACCTTTAACTCAAGGGCACAACGGCAGTGCCCCACCTGGGAATTTAACCTGCAACCTCTGAGTTACAAGCCCAGCTCCCCTAACCATTACACTACACTGCCAGCCAGTAATGTATATGGGCTGAATGTTGCTGTAAAATGGGTTGAGATGCCCTATAAATTAATGGAGGCTTGCGTAAATCCTCAATCGCGGTCTGACTCAGAGCCATATCAAGATTAATAAAACGGTGTTTGTGTAATAGAATGTAAACACTGGAAGACATCCAATAGCTCTCAACATCTTTATCTCTAATCTAATATATATATATATATATATACGTATATATACTCTCAAACGTAGTGTATGTGTGAAGGATTACCATTCACCCATCTTTAAAATGCATGTTATTTGCTGGGAATGCTAACTGCCAAATGTTTACATTTGTTTTTATTTCGTTTTTATTTAACCAATCTTTAACCAGGCAAGCTAATTGAGAACAAATTTGCACACACACACACACACACACACACACACACACACACACAGGCATTAGAGATAAACAAGACACAGCTGTCATGCATCAGCTGTAGCAGGAGCATGAGTCTGTGAACATGTCCATGATCAGAGATTTAAAAACAGGAGCTGATACAGGATGGTCCAGTCTCAGGGTTTCTGCAGCTCATTCCAGTCTGAGGCTGTGGCTGAAATGAGGAGCGGCCCAGAGTAGCGCTGACTTTGGGGGTCACTGGCTGAGTGTAGCTGGTGGATCTGGTTTTGTGAGACCTTTCCATTGGTGGCTGAGTGATCGAATCGGAGGATCTGGTCTGTCTCCATCTCGGAGTCTTCAATTTACAAATCAAACAAATGTACAAAACCTTTTCAGCTCCTTCTCTTTTTATGGGCAATGCATCGCCACAGTATGTCACACCCTTACCGCATCGGGAATATGTTCCGGAATAAATCATTTATTTTTGTAGTTGTATGGGGTTTTGTTTTATGCATGTTAGAATATTTTTGCATATTTTACAATACATTCTTCAATATTTGCGATTTACATGGTACTCCCCAGTATGAGATAATTTGATACACATCCTCGTATATATATATATATATATATATATACACACACAGTGCGTGTGTGTGTGTCTCTGTGGAGCGGTGCGCTTTGACATGAATTACACGTTCCTTCTCTTGGATATTGTGAATGTAGCATATTTCCCTTCTCTCTGTTAGAGGTGTCACACAGGGGACATGATCTGCGTAGTTTAAACCTGCGGAACTTCAGCTGCGTGACCTTCTGGAGGAACGCCGGCAGCCCCCGGAGGAATTCGGGGATAAATCGAGATCAAAATGGCAGCAGGGGGGGCTGCGGGATTGTTTAGCCTCTGTGTCCCACCGGAGGGGGGGGCGTCCACATCGCCGTCTCTCCACGTTAAAGGTGCCGCCGTTTTAACGAGATCTAGGTCAAGCCGCCGCGATCGTGAACCAGCCTACCGAGGGAGAGGCCGATCCCAACACTCCTGCCACATAAAACACTTCATAGCCGTGAACCGCGTTCCTCCACAATCCTTTTTTATTTTGTAATGTAAAAAACCATTTAATTTCTATAGAAATAAAAGTAACTCCTTCCACTCTTTTTTTGCATCACCCCCCACCCCATACCCCCCCCCACCCCTTGTCTCTCTCTTTCAAATTGGAACAGTGTGTCCCTGACAAATTTTCAGAGAGATAAATTGCGTTTTAAGTAAGCGTTCTCCCGACACAGCAGTTGTGAGAGTGTCTGTCTTTGTGAAAGCCCTTGTTTGATGCAGAATCTGCAGCTTGCTTTCCTCCCCCTCCCCCCCACCCCACCCCACCACCCCGACCAAAGAAGACAGCACAGAACAGACAAATTGGACATAATCTTCTGAGTAAACCACTGCTGTGTTCTCCTAGGCACCAATAGGGGAATGAATACAAACTCTTTATCTATTATTCATGCAGTGAGACTCATTTCCCCATGTTTGCTCTGTTAGGGGAAATGCGTTTGCATGGCAGCCAGCGGCACACCTTTAGATGCCCCCACGCTGCTGTTCAGGTGCTTCTCGCCACACAGTCACGTCTGTCTGGCCTGGAGAAAGAGGTTGGCTCCCTGGCAACACTATCGGTTCATCTGTAGCCCACTCCTCGACACCGGCGCCTTGTTTTAATGCCCAGAGGCATCTCAGAACACGTTGGGAACCGGTGGCCGACAGAGACGAGGCCCAGACTATCGGAGGAAATCTGTCTGTGTGTATGTCTGTTTGTCCGTGTGTATGTCTGTTTGTGCGTGTGTATGTCTGTTTGTGCGTCTGTATGTCTGTTTGTCCGTGTGTATGTCCGTTTGTCCGTGTGTATGTCTGTTTGTCCGTGTGTATGTCTGTTTGTCCGTGTGTATGGGGAAACAAGAAAGAAAGCACATGTATATATTCTGTTAGCTTCTTCCGAAGAGACGACCAGGAGACTTGGCAGTCTGATTTGAAATGCAAGTTTATTACACACAGCGGTCCACAGCGAGTTGGTAAAGAGTCTAAAGTGAATGAGTCTCTCACCTGAATATATACATTGGGACAGATGATCAGTTTATGAGCCTTTGTGTTGCTCACAAAGCACCAGTAAGGAAGTCAGGAAGTGATAGCGTCTGATTAGCCCATTGAATAGAAGAGGCACTGTTTGCTGATAAAGCATCGGTAATCAAAGACAGGAACTTACTGTCTAATCAACTCACTCATTCCTATACAGATGACCTCATCAAAATGGCACGGTTAATGTATTTTACAACAGACAGCAAACACAATTCTTCAATTCCAACATTCCTATTATGTCCTCTTTAGGGGCACGGCTTTTCACCCTGTTGAGTTTGGGTATTTTTCACGAGTGAGTGAGTGAATGTGTGTGAGTGTGTGTGTGAGTGGGTGGGTGAGTGCGTGTGTGAGTGTGTGTGAGAGTGTGAGTGGGTGGGTGAGTGTGTGTGTGTGTGAGAGTGTGAGTGGGTGCATGCGTGTGTGCGTGCGTGTGTGTGTGAGTGGGTGAGTGCGTGCGTGTGTGTGTGAGTGGGTGGGTGAGTGCGTGTGTGAGTGAGTGCGTGTGTGAGTGTGAGTGTGTGAGAGAGTGTGAGTGTGTGTGTGCATGTGTGAGTGGGTGGGTGAGTGCATGTGTGAGAGTGTGAGTGAGTGCGTGTGTGTGTGTGAGTGGGTGGGTGAGTGCGTGTGTGAGTGTGTGTGTGTGTGAGTGAGTGTGAGTGTGTGAGAGAGTGTGAGTGTGTGAGTGCATGTGTGAGTGTGGGTGAGTGCATGTGTGAGAGTGTGAGTGAGTGTGTGTGTGTGTGAGTGGGTGGGTGAGTGCGTGTGTGAGTGTGTGAGTGAGTGTGTGCGTGTGTGTGTGAGTGGGTGGGTGAGTGCGTGTGTGTGAGTGAGTGTGATTCTTGTGCTTTTCAAGATACTCAAACTACTTTTATGTAGCAGAGGATCTCCGATGCGTGAGTTAAGCCCGTGAGCG
Source organism: Aldrovandia affinis (assembly GCA_029706075.1). Taxonomy (NCBI): domain Eukaryota; kingdom Metazoa; phylum Chordata; class Actinopteri; order Notacanthiformes; family Halosauridae; genus Aldrovandia; species Aldrovandia affinis. Next base: position 318,667 of record JAINUG010000346.1, on the reverse strand, counting down.
TCCGCTGCAGAAAGTGGCATCAATAAGAGTGTGATTAGTTCCCTGGGCTGGGGGCTCGGGTCTTTAGCTCAGTGGGCTGATCGTGTCTCTTGTTGCGTTGAGATCCTGGGTTCGAAACTCGCTGCAGGCAGAGGCAGACCTGCTCACTGTCATCACATTTGGAGTGAAGGGGGCGGGTTGAGACGCCCACCTGGGTCTGCCCCCCCCCCGGGAGGGTGGAGTGAAGGGGGCGGGTTGAGACGCCCCCACCTGGGTCTGCCCCCAGGGAGGCTGGAGGGTGTGTGCCCTGCCACTGTTCTTCATTCCTCCTCGGCGCAGCAACTATCTCTGCACGCAAACACCTACCGCGCACGTCTTTGCGCCTACAGCACTCATTCATAATATTTGGATCCACAATCGAAGACTGCCTGTGTGCCATCCACAACCTTGACTACTCCGAGCCTATATTTAATTTAAACCCTTCCCCCCCTGCGCACTGCAAACTTCCAGCACCGGGGCTTCAGTTCCCTACTCTGATCCGTTTGAGTTCCTCCTTTCAGAGGACAGCACACTATTTCATAACGGCTTCATAAAACACAGGAAATGTGTTATGAAATGTAATTGTGTTGAGGGCGGCGGATAGGGTAGCGGTCTAATGCACCCGTATCTTGTCTGGTCCTGTACGAGTGTGCGCTGCCTGTCAGGGACGCGGTTTGAAACCCGTCTGTACGAGACCGGCCCTGATCAGCCCCGATCGTTTGGCTGCGAGACGGCTTGAGTTTGCCGTGAAGCACGTAAGGGAGTCTCCAGAGCGTGGGTGGGGGCGAGTTCCGTCTGGAAGGAAGGGTTGCACGCTGCGCTCTGAGAATCAGCTTGCCCCGTAGAGACGAGCGGGGACTCATGTGGGGAGGGTAAATCAAAATAAATAGAGGGTGTAATTGACTATCAAATCTGAAACAATTTTATTAAAACAAAGAAAAAAAAGAAAATGGTCGTGTGTGCTTTTATCTCTTTATTCGGCAGCAGTGTAGAAGGAAAAGACACTCCCGAGCAGAGAAAACAAAAAATATTAAAATGGCGTCCCTGTATCACGACTAGGCCAAGTGTGTCAACGGCCCTTGTTGACGAGAGCGTGCAACGCGCTGGGCGGATGTGCTCGTGCGGTGTTGGTGGGGCGCCTCGCGCCAGAGCAGCCCCCCGCGCGCGCCCCGGTGATTATTAATCACAATAATGTGTAAATACGTCAGTAGTTTGAAAAATAAAACAAAAGTGGTTGTTAAAACGTATCGCAACGGCCCCTGTTACGTTCACGCTCCTGTCGCGACGGCACACAGAGAGGCAAACTCCTCTCGCGTTAACCCTTTTTGAAATGGTCCGCGAATAGAGTGCCGAGGTTTTCGCTGTGCGCTGCAAAATGTCATCTCTGTGTAAAATGATCGCGTGAGCGCAGAGGGGCTCGTGTTCTTCGACAGACTTTACCGCCCCACGGCGTCTCGTGAGCCACCTCCGTGATCACCAATTACCAGCCGAGAGCCTGTCAGCGTTTGACAGGCGCCCAAAAAAATGACAAATTAGTCTGCATATTTGGAAAGAATCGGAGAACGGTTCAATGCTATGTGTAGTATGCTATTCCTTAATGTGTTGGAACTGGTTGGTGGTGTAACCTCATCTGGTTGCTTGAATTCAGTACGATTAATAACTTATTATATATTATATAGTTATTACAACCTAGCTACACATATCTAGTGAAATGGTAGTCCAGCATGCATTTTACATTTTTAGGCATTTAGCAGACGCTCTTATCCAGAGCGACTTACACAGTTAACATTTCTTTGACATACAATCCATTTATACAGCTGGATATTTTTACTGAAGCAATTCAGGTTAAGTACCTTTAGCTCAAGGGTACAACAGCAGTGCCCCACCTGGGAATTGAACCTGCAACCTCTGAGTTACAAGCCCAGTTCCCTAACCATTACACTACACTGCCAGCATGCAATAGGTTACGTCTAAATATTCGCTATTTGACACGGGCTGTTGTATGAATGTGGCAGCGTAACGGAAAAGAGCCAGATTCATCTCAACACCTGTCACGTGTCCATTAAAAGAGTTAAATTAATTGTGCACTATACCTGAGACACACCGTCAAAGTGGATGTGTATTTGGTGGTGCAGTTTGATAAAAACTGTGTAATTGGGAGAAGTGCTTGTACGGAGACCGGGTTCGAATGAGGGTTCCCTGATAATCTGTGTCCTGGGATGATGCATTAATTTATTTGTGTATTTGTTAGGGACACAGCAAAAGCGTTGTTACAAGGTTAAAGAGAGAAGAATCCGGTGCATTGCATAAAGTGTTTGTAGCCAAAGGCAGGGATAGCAGCCGTCTGCACAATGTCGTCGCTGCAAGACGAACCACAAATGACAGCAGATGACGGTGATCGCTCATGCATTTTGTCACTAAATGTAGCCTACGATTTCGCGACACCCATCCTGACTTTTTTTTCAACGCGACGATTAAAAAAAAAACTTAACGATTCCTAAATTCATTTCACCCATGTCTAGCATTTTGGACAAATGTGTCAACTAATCGTAAACCTCTACGCGAAGAAAAGACAAAAGGATAACTTTAATTTAATTTAGTCTGGTTCTTACAGCTGGATATAGGCCTAAGTGTGTTTGTTGTTGGAAGCGTGTGCTGGACAACAAGGCACTTGTTGAGTGGAAAATGCCCCATTATTCCTTCCTAAGTACATACGGGGTAAAGCAAAGTTCAAGCTTCTGTTCTGCGCGCGTGAGCGACCCCGCGCCCGGCTGCTGCTCGTGCTGTGCCTGGGCAAACCGCATCCGCAACCTTCACGGCGTTTTAAAGAACTAATTATTTAGACGCGTCATAGGTGCCAGGCTGCACGGGAAACGCACGGGTTGTTTAGGTGCAAACGGTTCACATTCTTGTCACATTTCGATGTTCACACTCTAGATAACATTCCGCGTTGTTTAGATCGAGGTGTTCAAGTTTGGGTACATTACTGTACAACATTTCTCTCCCAGTGTTACTGGTACGGTGTGCAGCTGCCTGCAATGATGTCTATCGTTGTATTACTGCACTGATCTCTTGCGCGAACTATGATTGATCTTACCATGTATTAATGCACACATTGTTAGTCGATCTGGATAATTCTGTTAAATGCCTAAAAATGTAAATGTGAAATGAAACATGTTGTTTATGAAGACGGGTTACGGCACGATGTCCTCAACACAGGAAATGCTATTTAGCAAATCTGTGTAATGTGAGCACCGCTTGCGTCGGATGGGAGGACTTTGCTCCCGCTAATACTGAACGTGCTACAGATTAGGACAATCTGCGGTATCACCACCACCGGCTCCCGAGGTGTGCTGAGCAGTGTCACTTTCGCGATTTAGTCGTTTAGTCGATATGATCAGGACCCACTAAACGATCTGGTAAATCCACAATGTTATTTTCACTGGACCCATACCGTACTGCTTTCGCCGCTGTTGACACACGGACGCCAAAACCAATCAGCGAATGCATTCACAAGTAGCAAGCAAAGGATTGTCCAATGAGAGGCTGGCAGGGCCGGTCCTCGGCTGTCAGAGCCGCACCGTGAACAAAGACAGACGGAACAGATCGGCGCAGGGAGCACTCGCGAACGGCAGTCTGTCTCGGTGGATGAACCCGGCTGTGCAACTGTAGCGAGAGAGAGACGCAAAGCAAGTCGCGTGCCCTTATCTGCTCATTCACAACACAACCTGGGACTGATCTTTGTCATTTTAATTTCAATTTTAACTTGACTGTCACACACACACGCAGAAGAAGAAGCATCATGTCTCTTATCGAGGAATACGAGGAAGGGGAGTACGAGAGAGCGCCCAAGCGGCTCAAGACGGGAGAGTTGGAGGAGGGCGAAGACCTGGAGGAGGGCGAGGATTCCGACTCTGCATCCGCGGGGCTGCTGGGAGACGAGGAGGATGGGGCTGGCGCAGGTGGGGAGAACCGGGCCCACTGGTCCACACCGAAATACGGAGCTGGGAGAAAGGTACGTTCCATGAGCGCATCGGTCTGTCGGATGCCGTGTAACCCAAAACGTTTAATCTGGACCGCTGGCTATTATTTCTTTTTTGAGGTGGGGGAGCAACACGAATATGATCATTTTAACAGTTACAAAAATGTGTCGGTGGATTAGTGAGTGCTAGCTTGTTAGAAATGTCATAACTAACAACGCTTCCCAACGACGTACAATATTTACTTGGCTTCCCATGCGCCTAAATTTGTCATGTTTTTTCCGAGTAAAAAAACAAACACAGTTTCTGAATTTTTGTTTTCCCCATTTCGTTTTCGACTGAACATAATGATCAGGCGAAAAGTTTTAGCTTGGGCTACTATAGCGAAAGCGATCGGCACAGGCAGGCTGCAGGGTACCCGCTACTGCAGTTTAACGGCTAGCCAACACCGGGAGCTGCCCAGGTAGTTGCACTTAAAGGCTGGTTATGATTTGCTCGTTAATAAACTCAATTTAAGATTCGCACGAAACGGTTTCTTGAATATCCCAGCTAATCGCCGCAGAAGCCCCCCCCACCCCACGTATCGTACTCAAATGTACAGACACCGCTAATTTGAACGCAGTAGATTGTTCATATATAGGCCATTTTACTGACAGTGTCTGTCAACATCGTAGTTTTCACGTCACCCGTCAGACACATCTGAATCAGTCCGATCGTGGATACGCAGTTAGGTTCCGCATTTCACAATGGAGCCGACGGCGTCGGAAGAGATCACGAGAAGCCAAATAGCACTCGCCAGCATAGCCGAGTTCATTTCGTACTAGTTTACAGAATATGGACAAAGTAGCCTACACTTTTGACAACCTCTTGAGCTTGGTAATAACCTGCGGCGTGTACGCAGTAAGAAACACAGACGCCCTTTAACGCGCACTCTAATGACCGAATGCACGTTCGGGGTTCGCAAAAGTACCGAGCCCAAATTAATAATTACATTACAAAATCCACCAGTCCAATGGTTTCCCTCCGTGAATGTGTTTGACCGGCACCAGTCCCAGCGGTGTGCGGCGCCGTGTCTTGCCCTTGCGCTGGCGTGTGCTGATGGTACAGGCGAGTGGCTGCGTGTGACGGCGCGTCCTTCTCCAAACAAGCAGGCGCTGCAACAGGACAATGAGGTGGCTGCGGTCTGCGGGTAATAAATAGCCTGCCCGCCGCTAATAACAACAATGTAGTCGGTGCTGTAGAAGGTCAGCCATGTGCATCTGCGCTCGTGTTTTATGAGTTAGTGCTGGGGGGGACGGGAGCGGAGGGGGGGTTAGCGCCGCAAGCAGCATCCTCACACCTGCAGCTTGCTGCGACGGATCTGCTCCCAATTGCGTATTATCTCAGGCTAACCAGAAACGCCTGCGAGCGCGTGGCAGTGACGGCAGCCCGCCTACAGTCGCTCGTGAATCCGAGCAGTGGCGCGTGGGCCATTCGGTGCGTACACAGGCGAGTTGGGGGGGCTACAGTTCATCTTTAACCCCCCCAGATGTTCGTCACGCTGTTGATTTGATTAATCACCCATTGCAGATGTCACAATCAAATATATAAAAAAGTAAACGAGACAATCGTCTTCATACTTTAATTGTGTGTGTGTGTGTTTTTTTTTTTTTTTTTTTATAAATAAATTATTCACATTTTACCGACATAATAATAATATAATATACGCCATTTAGCAGACGCTTTTATCCAAAGCGACTTACAGTAGTGAATGCATACATTTATCAGTATGCTACATGTGGCCCCAGTGGGGATTGAACCCACAACCTAAGCGTTGCCAACGCTGTGCTCTACCTACTGAGCCACAGAGAACCACATGAATACTACACTTTTATATCGACAGACGGGGATCTGCCTCTGATGTGCGCGCGCTTGGAACACACTCTGTGGCGCACGAGACTGTTTCAGGAAGGTGATGGTTGAAATACGCTGCGGTTGGCATGCTGATCCGATGTTGTGTAATCCGTTTCATATTAAAGAGAGTGTGCACCGTTTATTCTGCGCACTATGTCAGATATGCGGGTTTTCTCTCCCTCTCTCTCTCTCTCTCTGGACGGATGTCTGTGGTGTTCCGCTTTGAGAAGCTTTCGTCTCCTCCTTGAACTAAGACTTTGCGCAAGTTGCACGGCTAATGTAGACCGCTGTCGGCGCAGTACATCGAGTTTCACATCAGTTACAGGTCTACGCAAGCAATACATCGCTGGCTATCCGTTCCAGAGACACGGAAACGAAGTTATGGCGTTTTATTCGTCTCTCATGGTTACTGAAGCAGCATTATTATCGCGGGCCTCGTCAGAGCTGCGCCGGCCGATATGATCAACAGTCAAGCAGCGTGAATGCGTTACCGTGCAGTGTTAGCCGTGCTGTCCACCGGCGACATGGCGAGACGCACATTACATTACAGGCATTTAGCAGACGCTCTTATCCAGAGCGACTTACAGTTTACATTTATTTACATACAATTCATTTATACAGCTGGATATTTTACTGAAGCAATTCAGGTTAAGTACCTTTAGCTCAAGAGTACAACGGCAGTGTCCCACCTGGGGATTGAACCTGCAACCTTTGCGTTACAAGCCCAGTTCCTTAACCATTATACTACACTGCCTGCCTACTACACACACGCACAGAGCCGTTTTTATCGGCCGCGGGAAGGCAAAGGGAGAACACCTCGTAATGCGGCACCTCGTGCGATCTTATAAAGGGCCCGACACACATCTGGGCTCGCGATTGGAGCACTTTGGACCGGACGCAGGGAAGTGAATGAGATTTCCCTCTCCCGACTGCGCGATGTAATGGGGCTCTAGCCGTCTACCTACTCTGAAAACACTCTGAGACATTCTAAAGCAGGGGTGGGCAATTCCGGTCCTGGAGGGCCGGTGTGTGTGTGCAGGTTTTTGTTTCTACCAATTACCCCTGTTGCTGTTACCCCAATTACGCCAATGCTGGTTCACTTGTAGATTAGACCACAGTAACAATGTTTCATATGGGAACACAAGAACTGTCTTCAGCTGTCATTCATGGGCTTATCGACAAATTGTAGCTAAAATGTCAGATCACCTAGGCTAAATCATTGGGCTAATTAAATAACTAAGAGCAGAAGTTGGCCTGAAATCCAGAAACGGATCCGGCCCTCCTTGCCCACCCCTGTTGTAAAGTGTTCTAATAAGTTAGGCTTTACATTTCTAATGCCTGGTTTTCGGGATAAGTCTAAAGTCGCCTATATTGGGGCTTGTGATCATTTGACAATGGCTGTCACATCTTTTAATCCCTATTCCCCCCCAATTTGGAATGCCCAATTGTAGTATTTGTAGACACCACTGGCATTACTGCATGCGTGTCCTCTGATTTATCGCACGACTGACGCAAGGCAGACTCTCCAATGAGACCCCCTCTCTGGAGCGACGCCAGGGCCAATTAGAGCGAGGCTGACAACCGCGTTCTCAACGCAGTGACGTCACAGTCCGGAATCCTGACCGCGGGACTGCGTGGCAGCCTGGGGGGGTTTCACGGTGGCACCTCTCTCCCACTCTCTCTCTCTCTCCCATCTCTCCCTCTCTCTCCTCTCTCTCTCTCTCTCCCCTCTCTCTCTCCCACTCTCTCTCTCTCTCTCTCTCCTCTCTCTCTCTCTCTCTCTCTCTCTCTCTCTCTCTCTCTCTCTCTCTATATATATATATATATTATATTTTAAAAGCCTTTTTGTTGTTTAACCTGTAATTTTTGCTTAAAAGCATTTAGGGCCGAGTTGGGGAAACGCACCAGCGGATTTTATTCCCAAATCAAGGGAATCAAATCAATCGATCCGAGTATTGGACAGCCTATAGGGTACTCAGCCCCGGTACATTGTTCAGGTCTAATCAATTAGTGACAGAGCCTGGCAGTCTGGCAGAGCGTCTTAGATTTAGATAGACTGCATTTTGCAACAACACAATACATAGGCATGCATTTCTTCCTTTTGTATGAGCGGTTTTGTGGCACGAGTGCCCGCAATGTGAACGGTTAGACTGTGACGCACTGTTAATATAATATATACGCCATTTAGCAGACGCTTTTATCCAAAGCGACTTACACTGAAAAATGTATGCATTCACTACTGTATGTGGTCCCAGTTCGATATCTCTAGCGATGCTCTCTGGCCATATTAATGCACTCTCTCGCAAGTCGCTTTGGATAAAAGTGTCTGGCAAATAAATACACTGTAAATTGGATTTATTCGGTTTTTCTTGTCAGCTCGATGTATTTGCTGCATATGTATGTTTGTTTTTATGTTGTTGGCCTGAATTACTTAAAACGGTAGGTTTCTATCTGTATGTGATGATAGTTTTGAGATATCAATCCTTAGATTTGAGATACAATCCTTAGATTTCTGAAGTCCAATGCTATGTGTGTGTATCATAATTTATGTATCATCATATTCTACAACAACATTCATTTTTTTAACCTGTTGTATGGCAAAAAATGTCACAACAAAGGCATTTCTTATGTTCATCCTGTAAGTCATTGTGAGATTGAACCATGCCACTCAAAGCTCTCAAAATGTGACAGGCAAAAGATGGGTTTTTGTGAAAGTTAGGTTTACATGAAGTCAAGATTTCTACTAAACTAAAGGGACCATTTACATACAAATGAGCCAATCGTAATTACAAGAAGGGAAAATATTATTTGGGAAATTTTTTAATTTAATTCAAAACATAAGTTTGTGGGCTCCCTGGTCACCATAATAACCTATAAGGAACTGCCCTTGTGAAAAGCACCTTGTGGGTTCAGGCCCTGCATAGCGCAGTGTGTGAAACTTCAATTGCCTGAATAATAGTGTCGCTGTATGCAAATGCGGAATATGTAAAGTGTAAACCCTGGATGGATAAGGCTATCGTCTGTGAAATTGTTTAACCGGTATTTGGAGAGCACACTCCTGTTCCTGTTTGCTTTGTGACGAGGGGACGGCCCCTGTACAACATCGAAACGTCACGGAGAGAGAGAGGCTGGCGGATAGCGTAGCGGTCTAACGCACCCGTACTTTGGCTGGTCCGGTACAAGTGTGAGCTGCCTATCACGGTCGCGGTTTGAAACCCGACCGTCTGTGTCAGATCGGCCCCGGCCGTCAGCCCTGATCGGGGCCGGCGATTGGCTGTCCGCCCCAGGGGGAGGGGGAGGTTGGGCTGGCACGAGTTCTTCGAGGAGCAGGTGGGCGGGTTCCGTCTCGGAGGAGGCGGATCTGCTGGCCCAGGGAAATTGTCTCGACCCGGAGGACGGGCGGCGGACTCGTGGGGGAGGGTGAATTGAGATCAATAGAGGGTATAATTGGCAACCAAATTGTGCGAAAAATGGGAAAATCTGAAACAAAATTTAAAAAATTAAAAATGAAAAAACTTCACGAAGAGAGTGCGCTCATACGCAGTCGCAAATTTGTTGACAAAAAGGGGGTGAGAGCTTTTCGATTTCCAACTTCACGATTTCTGAAGTGCTTTTCATTGGCTGACTGTCAGACCAATCAGTAAGCAGCATGTCCTCCTGTGAGTGCGTGTCTCACTTCCTCCTGCACTGTTTACTCGATCGTGATTGGGTCATTTGAGTCGTGTCTCACTTCCTCCTGCACTGTTTGCTCGATCGTGATTGGGTCATTTGAGTCATGTCTCACTTCCTCCTGCGCTGTTTGCTCGATCGTGATTGGGTCGTATTGAATCATTGACTGGGGAGAGCAAGGGGGCTCCCCACCGCTGTACGGGAGGTCTTATCACCAAACGAAATGCCTTTACGACCAGGCTTTATGTCAACAAGGATATCAAGAGAAAAAAGCCTCACAAGGCCGGCTCATACCAGCCTCAGACGATAAGATCTAAACGTCATCTGCAAAAAAAAAACCCCATAATGCCCTGTTTTACGGAACCCGGAGCTTTCTGTTTATCGTTCCTCGCCTCGTCGCCCCCGACCACCGCGCTTCCCCTCTCCGAATTTAATATTTACACCCTTGTGTGACTTTCTGACTTCACTTTTGCATTTCTGTTTTTCGGCGGCGGTAAATAGTGTGTCTGGGGCCTATTCAGAGCCAACCAGCTGTGAGATTATGTTTGAACAATGTGCGATCCTCTCCAGATCTGAGGAAGATTTGGGAGCAGAGCACATTGTTATGCTAACAGTGTTAAATACTCTGTTATGCTCCCTCAGGTTAGTTGGTTATAACCAGGGCCTGTATGTACAAAGATTCTTAGAGTAGGAGTGCTGATCTAGGATTGATCAGCGCGATTGCATGAGCGCCATGTTCAGATCATCGCGTTGATTAATGCGATTGCCATTCAGGAATGTGCACCAGGAAATAGTGTGACTCAACAAAATATCTTTTTTGAAAAATACATTCTCCAATGGCCTGGCCAATATAAGGGAAATACGTCGACGTAGCCCACATCATTTTGTGTCTCATTTTCTAATTCAGTTCTCTGCCTTGACTTGACAATCAATCACAAATAGAAATAAAGATAAGATCGGCACACTGGCAACGCTCCATCGCTCTAGACTTGCTTAGATATGGCACTAAGCACACAGTTCTGATGAAGGTGCCACGTACAGATCACAAACTTCAGTTTTGTTTTGTACATATTAGTTTTTCTCTTGGCTTGTTGGGTGTACAAATTCCCTTTGATTGTCTTGAACTGATTGCCTTTTTTTCCCTCATGTTTAAAAAAAAAAATATATATATTATTGCTGATTCAATTGTTTGTCTCTGACGCCTTAATTTACCCTTGGGGATCAATAAAGTATCTTTCTATCCATCCATCCATCCATCTGTCCATCTCTCTATCTCTCTATCTCACCATAGTGGTTACAAACAGGTGACTTAGTGTGTCTGAGCTGGGGACCGCGTTATCGCTCTCGTTATCAAGCTGCTGACAGCAGTAGATTGGTCTCCCGCCCATTCCAGCGTCGTGTTTCCTTCACGGGCCGTGTCTGTTAACCTCCTCCTCCTGCAGGTACTCCGGTTTGTGTGCTTCTGTTTTCACACTTGTCAGAGGAAGCGCAGCGGCTGTGTTTCCTCTCTCACCTCCTCCCAGGGCGAGCGTTTCAATGAGACAGCGATGTTTCTTTCATTATTGTCTCTCTCCTGTTTTAAACCGAACGGGCTCCCTGCTCTCTCCCTGTCGATAAGGTCGCAGGTCAGCGATGTGCTTGTAAAGGGCCTGCTCTCGTCCTCCTGGGCCGGCGCTGTGAATGAATGAAGATTGGATTTATTTCGCGCTTTTTCCCCAAGGAACTCAAAACGCTTTACAACGATAGGGGGGGCAACTCACCTCAACCAGCACCAACGTGCAGCCCCCACCTGGGTGAACGCGACGGCAGCCATAGTGCGCCAGTACAAACTCACCACACATCAGATACACAGTGGAGAGGCCAGGAGGGAGGGAATGAATGAATTTCATGTATATATATATTGTCTTGTTTGTGAATTTGGCCAGGACAGCGGGTTAACACCCTACTCTTTTTAGAAAAGCACCATGGGATCTTTTATGAGCACAGAGAGTCAGGGCCTCGGTTTTTACCGCCCCATCCGAACGACGCTGTGCGTGCGTGAGGTTATTTTGGAGAAGCGTTAACTCCTGTCTCCCAGACGACGTCCGGACAGACAGGAGGATGGCTGCCGCGCGCTCCGCTGGGTTTAGAGAGCTCTCCGCGCACGGGGGCTCAGACCCGCACCGAGCAGCCACGGCTCAGCGAGAAGCCTCCGCTCTTCAGAGCGCGTCTCGCCCTCTGCGGCCTCAAGGCCAGATGTGGAGCGGATCCCTTACATGCCACACCAACTGCAGGGACAAGGTTAATAGAAATAGGTACAAAGTCGCCATACGATTCCACAACTGTAAATAATATATATATTATTTTTCGGGGGGGGGGGCTCTCTGTCCTTTTTACGGAAGTGTATTTAAGTTGGAAAAAGGAACCGGATCAAAGCGGCGAGCGACAGGTCTTCTGCTCCGGGGACGAGCTGAGCACACGGGCACAGCTGTGCGGTCTGTTTAATGCGCGCCCTGTTTAATGCGCGCCCTGTTTAATGCGCGCCCTGTTTAATGCGCGCCCTGTTTAATGCGCGCCCTGTCTGCTGAAGGAGAAACTCAACCAGATGGGGAGGAGAAACTCAACCAGGGCAGGGGAGAGGGGGGCGGTTTGGGCAGGGGGAGAGGGGAGGGGGCGGTTTGGGCAGGGGGAGAGGGGGGCGGTTTGGGCAGGGGGAGAGGGGGCGGTTTGGGCAGGGGGAGGGGGGTGCGTTTTGGGCAGGGGGGAGGGAGGGAGGGAGGGGCAGGGCCAGTTTGGGCAGGGGGGAGAAGGGGGTGGGGCGGTTTGGGCAGGGGGGAGAGGGGGAGGGGCGGTTGGGCAGGGGGGAGAGGTGGGGCGGTTGGAGCAGGGGGTGGAGCAGGTTGCGGAACAGAAGCGGTTTGTAAAGGACCCGCAGAGCGGAGAGCTTTTCACATGACGGTGTTTCTCCGCCGGGCCGTTTCCGTCGGCGCTTTAGCAGAGCCTCGCCTTGCTGAGGCCTCCGTGTTTACATTCCTGAAGCTGTCCTCCGTTCCCCTGCGTTACAGCCGCTTATCAGACGCTCTTATCCAGAGCGACTTACACGCTTTACATTTCTTTGCACGCAATCCATTTATACAGCTGGATATTTTACTGAAGCAATTCAGGTTAAGTACCTTTAGCTCAAGGGTACAACAGCAGTGCCCCCACCTGGGAATTGAACCTGCAACCTCTGCATTACAAGCCCAGCTCCCTAACCACTATGCTACACTGCTGAATCGAACCTGCAACCTCTGCGTTACAAGCCCAGTTCTCTAACCACTATGCTACCCTCCCTGTTTGTCTTGAACATTCTCCTCTACGGGCCGCACTTCAGCCTGCCGAGTGCTGTGATAGGTCAGTCGGTCGATGGTCTAAATCAGGGGTGGGCAATCTTACCCTGTGTGGGCTGGTGTGGGTGCAGGCGTTTGTTCCAGCCGAGCAGTAGCTCACCTGATTTGACTAATCAGCTAATCAAAGTCTTCAATCAGGGCTTTGATTAGTGGAATCAGGTGTGCCACTGTTCAGTTGGAACAAAAGCCTGCACCCACACCGGCCCACACAGGGTAAGATTGCCCACCCCTGGTCTAAATGGTGGGTTCAGCTCCCGGCCCCTAACCCCGCCCGTCCCTCTCAGGGTTTGATGTGTGTGGAGTTCGGGGGCTGTGATGGGAGCGCGGGGGCGGCTCTGTGATCTCCAGAGGGGAACGTTGCCCCCCCCCCCCCCTCTCTGACGGCGCTCTGGACGCGTGCGGCCTACTTAGCCAGCGTTTCACCCGGGGGGCTAATTCTCCGACAGCTTTGACATCAGAGGGCTGATGGAGAGGGCCTGTTACCCCCCCCCCCCGGTTTCATAATTCACCGCGTTGCGTAATCCTATCTGTTATTAATACTGATTTCACTTTTTTTATTTTTTTTTTTTTATTTTGTGCTCTGATGTTCTCCATGGGTAATAATTCAGTGCCACTGATTCCCTGAAAGGCCCATATTCTGGGTCGGACACCAAACCAAGGCACGTGGTTCAAATTGTATTACATTTTTTAAAGATTTTGTTTCAGATTTTTCCCATTTTAGTAGCCAGTTACACCCTCTCTTTTCATGTCAGTTCACTGCCGTAGCCCTGAGACAGGGGTTGGGGTTGGGGTGGGGGGCAGGGGGGAGTCTGTCATAAACTCCCACTACACCACTCCTGTACGCAGCGAGCTCATACCGGCCCTCCCTACCTGGGGTGGGCAGCCAATTGCCGCCCCCTAATGGCCAGAGCCGATACTGCCGCGGCGTGTTTCAAATATGCACATGTAAATATATGTTGTTGTTCTTTTAATGCCATTGTCCGGCCGTTAGTTTGGAGAGCAGGCTTGCCATAGGCTGGCAGTGTAGTGTAATGGTTAGGGAGCTGGGCTTGTAAATCAGAGGATGCAGGTTCAATTCCCAGGTGGGGGCACTGCCGTTGTACCCTTGAGCTAAAGGTGCTTAACCTGAATTGCTTCAGCTGTATATCCAGCTGTATAAATGGATTGTATGTAAAGAAATGTAAACTGTGTAAGTCGCTCTGGATAAGAGCGTCTGCTAAATGCCTAAAATGTAAAAATGTAAAATAAACCGCCAGAGTGGACCGTTACACACGAGGGGGACAGGAAGAGGTGAGTGCAGAACATTCACGTCTGGTTTAGGTCACATCTGCGCCACGTCATTTCATCATCGTCTGGATCAGATACCTCGATGATGCGTGGGTGTTCTAGGTGTTTTGTTTTCATTTTACTTTGCTGTGTAAGAACTTGCAAAACTGCACTGACTTTGCAAGTCCTGTTATGTTTGGAGAGGCAGTTTAGACCTCGAGTGCAACTGTAACAGAATGTGGGTTTTGGACCACAGTTTGGAACGCACACTCACGGAAACATGGCCGGATTCTGGTACTATCAGTGACTTAAAGTGTATTAAAATGCCTCGCTGCATATAAATTAAACAGTTAATGTTGGTCGGTATGCGGTTAGCAGGTTTAATTGCCTGTTATCTGAGTTAGTCTAGATGAAAGGTGACCTCAGTGGCAAGAAGGACCAAAAAAATTACTATGACAACTGCAGCAGGAAATAGGTGTGGGTTTCCGAGTGGCGTATGAAACGGACACTCTTAGATGAGTGATGGAGCCTGGAGTGGATCCTGACTGTGCCGGCGGCATCTCAGTAGATAGAGCGTGGTTCTGTGTGTCTCAGTAGGTAGAGCGTGGTTCTGTGTGTCTCAGTAGGTAGAGCGTGGTTCTGTGTGTCTCAGTAGGTAGAGTGTGGTTCTGTGTGGCTCAGTAGGTAGAGCGTGGTTCTGTGTGTCTCAGTAGGTAGAGCGTGGTTCTGTGTCTCAGTGGTTCTGTGTGTGGCTCAGTAGGTAGAGTGTGGTTCTGTGTGGCTCAGTAGGTAGAGTGTGGTTCTGTGTGGCTCATTAGGTAGAGTGTGGTTCTGTGTGTCTCAGTAGGTAGAGCGTGGTTCTGTGTGGCTCAGTAGGTAGAGCATGGTTCTGTGTGGCTCAGTAGGTAGAGCGTGGTTCTGTGTGGCTCAGTAGGTAGAACATGGTTCTGTGTGGCTCAGTAGGTAGAGCGTGGTTCTGTGTGGCTCAGCGTGGTTCTGTGTGGCTCAGTAGGTAGAGCGTGGTTCTGTGTGGCTCAGTAGGTAGAGCGTGGTTCTGTGTGGCTCAGTAGGTAGAGCGTGGTTCTGTGTGGCTCAGTAGGTAGAGCGTGGTTCTGTGTGGCTCAGTAGGTCAGCGTGGTTCTGTGTGGCTCAGAGGTAGAGCGTGGTTCTGTGTGGCTCAGTAGGTAGAGCGTGGTTCTGTGTGACTCAGTATGTAGAGCGTGGTTCTGTGTGGCTCAGTAGGTAGAGCGTGGTTCTGTGTGGGTCAGTAGGTAGAGCGTGGTTCTGTGTGGCTCAAGCATGGTTCTGTGTGACTCAGTAGGTAGAGCGTGGTTCTGTGTGGCTCAGTAGGTAGGTGGTTCTGTGGCTCAGTAGGTTCTGTGTGGCTCAGTAGGTAGAGTGTGGTTCTGTGTGGCTCAGTAGGTAGAGCATGGTTCTGTGTGGCTCAGTATGTAGAGCGTGGTTCTGTGTGGCTCAGTATGTAGAGTGTGGTGATAGTGGGTGGGAGTGGGTGGGAGTGCCACAGGTGAGCGAATAATTGGCCAGATTGTCATCCAGGGAGGGGCGGTTTCAGTCGACAGGGAATTTCAACTGAAATTGGAACATTACTCCTTTTCAAAGGAGGGTAAAAATGTGTTTTGAAAACGGGTCTGTGCTTCTGGCGAGTAGAAGCCGCTAACAGCCCAGAGTTAGCAGTGAGGCCGCGTCCAGATGAGCCGTAATTAAACCGCTCCTCGCGTTGCGGGAGACCGCGGGAGGCAGCTGGGAGCCTCGGCGAGCGGCGATAATAGTTCTGAGGATAACTGGAGCCGCGCGAGGCTCGTCTGCTCGTCTCCTCGTCTCTGCACAGCGTGAGAGAGATTCCCCTTCCGCACGGCCCTCTGTCTGACCCCTGAAGCTCTCGCCGTCTGGGCTTTCAAACGGAGGAGAAGGTGCTTTCTTTTTAATCATTTTCAGAAAATGGAGGACGCCCTTCAAACAAAGAAAAATGGCCCCAAAAAGTGTTCAATCTTCGCTTTTTCAAAAAAATAGCCAGCAACATTCCCCTGACGTTTCAGCCGAAGCCTTTCTGAAAGGGACGTTTATTCCTCAAAACAAAAACAAAACTCCCAGTGACACTGGGGCTCAGGGTGATTGACAGCTCTTATGGCAGCTCGTTATACATAATAGATTGGTAATTACGCCCGTAATCTGCCTGGTCTCGTTCCCAACCTGTCACTGTGGGCCGGCGATTGCTTTCTCCAGCTTCAAAGATTTTTTTCAGAACATAGAGGTCGGTTTTGACGCAAAACTTTTTTGGAGTTTGGGAAGCGCCATGAAAGAGTGGATTTGTCCACAAAGTTGACAAATGAACGCCCTCAGAGCGTGTCTTTTAAGGTCGGTCTTTCTGGGATACCCCGATATCAGGGGTGGGCCAGGAGCGTACGTACGGCCAGGAGCGGAACGTATCCGTTTCTGGTTTTCATGCCAACTTCTGCTCTTAATTATTTAATTAGCCCCAATCATTTACATGATCTGACATTTTAGCTAAATTCCCATATGAAACATGTTACTGTGGTCTAATCTACAAGTGAACCAGAATTTTGTGTATCCAACTAATTAGCTAATTGAGTCACAGGTGTAATTGGTAGAAACAAAAACCTGCACACACACACGGCCCTCCACCACCAGAATTGCCCACCCCTGTACTAGATTCCTTGCTGGGTTTTCGGTTTTTAGTCAAAGTGTGAACCTGCCACCTTGGCTATGTTGTGATGCTTTACCTGTCTAGCAGGCGATAGAGGCTCTCACTGGATGCATTGTGTGTTGTGCGTGTACCTCCAGTTTGGATCGTATGTAAAACAGGAACATGAATATTCTGCCGTATTCTTCCCCCATGGTGTTAGGGAGGTGTTACGTTTGCATAATTCGACATTTGCATCGAGTGCTGGAACAAATTAGCGCGGTTGAACACAAGACGACTTGTTATCATTCAGAACACAAACAGCGCGCATCGTTCCAAATACTTTGCATGCAGAGGCCATGATGGCCACTCTAAAGTACATTTACACAGTGTGGCTAATTCAGGCTGCCCGCCCAATACATGATAAGATCAATCATAGTCCGTGCAAGAGGTCAGTGCAGTAATACAGTTACAGACATGACTGTTGGCAGCTGCGTACCATACCTGTAACACAGGGAAGAAAAAGATAGTAGATTTTTTTGGACAGTCATCAACACAGATACATATTACTAAATGCAGTATTGAACATGTAAGCAGTGGTAATGACAATGAGTAAAATGTACAGAGTCAGTGGTAGTGGAGTCTGAAGAGGTGGGTTTTGAGTCTTGCGGAAGATGGCATCACGCATGAATCATGCTGAGGGAAAGATTCAGAGGTCTGTTACCCTTTACAGACGTGTAGCAGACACTCTTCTCCACGTATCCACACAGTTTACATGTCTTTATATAAGGGTAACGAAGCTGGTTCTGACTGCAGCGAGTTTTGAAACTGAGGATCCCGACGCCACAAGAGACACGATTAGCCCGCTGAGCTAAAGACCCCGAGTCCCCAGCCAAGGGAACTAATCACACACTCAAATCGACGTCACTTTCTGCAGCAGACGCTCACGTGCTTTACTCACGTCTTCCATTACATTACATTACATTACAGGCATTTATATATAGAGCTTCCAAGCTCGGCTACATAAGCACTTTGCTCAAGGGTACAATGGCAGTGCCCCACCTGTGAATTGCTCCCTAACTGTACTGCACTGCCAGTCTACTGCTGAGGCACTGTGCAGACATTGTAACACAGGTGCAAACAAGGTTACTTACTAAGACCACTAAACACACAATCAATAATGCAATCATAACAGCTGCAGGGTGGCTCATGCTGTTAAGACACTGTTCTAGTGTGTGGATGAGCCCCACGGTCTACATCCTGTTAAGACACTGTTCTAGTGTGTGGATGAGCCCCACGGTCTGCATCCTGTTAAGACACTGTTCTAGTGTGTGGATGAGCCCCCCCACAGTCTGCATCCTGTTAAGACACTGTTCTAGTGTGTGGATGAGCCCCACGGTCTGCATCCTGTTAAGACACTGTTCTAGTGTGTGGATGAGCCCCGCAGTCTGCATCCTGTTAAGACACTGTTCTAGTGTGTGGATGAGCCCCACGGTCTGCACCCTGTTAAGACACTGTTCTAGTGTGTGGATGAGCCCCGCAGTCTGCATCCTGTTAAGACACTGTTCTAGTGTGTGGATGAGCCCCACGGTCTGCATCCTGTTAAGACACTGTTCTAGTGTGTGGATGAGCCCCACGGTCTGCATCCTGTTAAGACACTGTTCTAGTGTGTGGATGAGCCCACGGTCTGCATCCTGTTAAGACACTGTTCTAGTGTGTGGATGAGCCCCACGGTCTGCATCCTGTTAAGACACTGTTCTAGTGTGTGGATGAGCCCCACGGTCTGCATCCTGTTAAGACACTGTTCTAGTGTGTGGATGAGCCCCCACGGTCTGCATCCTGTTAAGACACTGTTCTAGTGTGTGGATCTGCATCCTGTTAAGCCCTGTTCTAGTGTGTGGATGAGCCCCACGGTCTGCATCCTGTTAAGACACTGTTCTAGTGTGTGGATGAGCCCCACGGTCTGCATCCTGTTAAGACACTGTTCTAGTGTGTGGATGAGCCCCACGGTCTGCATCCTGTTAAGACACTGTTCTAGTGTGTGGATGAGCCCCACAGTCTGCATCCTGTTAAGACACTGTTCTAGTGTGTGGATGAGCCCCACGGTCTGCATCCTGTTAAGAGGCACTGTTCTAGTGTGTGGATGAGCCCCACGGTCTGCATCCTGTTAAGACGCTGTTCTAGTGTGTGGATGAGCCCCATCGGTCTGCATCGACAGCTGAATCGACAGCGGAGGTTGCAGGGAGCGCTGCTTATGATTGGGCGTTCCAAACTGGGAGAACAAAAATGGGGGAAAATAAATAACGTAATCACAGCTCTACATGGGACTCGTGGGACTCCTGCTATTCCTTTTAAAGTCTCGTCTGTTTGTAACTTGACCTCTGTTTGAAAATGACCTCTGTGACAATTAGTTTAGACAGAGCACTCTCATAAGATTGATTGACTAACGTCTTGTGATCGGTCCTGCATACAGTGTGCACTTTTTGTTAAATAAGTCTGCTAAATAACCAGGCGTTATGATGTCAATGTAGCTCTCTGTGTTGCTCTGTGACAATTTTACGTTCTCCAGAGTAACTGATGAGCTGAGACACAACACAGACAGACAGACCGACACAGACAGACATTTGATTCTCAGCAGGGGGCTATTCATTGATACGTCTTGGACAGGGGTGATTTTAGAGCCTATTTAGGGGGGGCTTTAGCCCCCCTCTCTTTCATCTCAGCCCCCCTGAGAATGTTTAGTCATTCTTTTCTAAAACAGATCGAGAGTGGTATTTCAATTTTGAGTGCGATCACCATGGTGAAGCTTTTGTTTTGGGGGAATGTAACAGTGAATTGATGAAAAGGAGAGGACAGCGCGCACACGGGAGCTCTCGGTCGGACGCTGGGTTGCGAGACGGAGGCCGCGTGTGGCTAGCGGGCATGGGGTGGGGGGTGGGGGGTGGGGAGGGCTGCTTTTATTGCTCCGGTTTTTTGTTGTTGTCCACGGCTTTCACTGCGGTTTGTAATTCGTTTGATCAATCTTCTACTGTCGTGGATCAAAGGCCACACCTCTCTCTCGGACTTCAGACAGCTTCTTTACTCGTGTGCGCGTGGAGAACACAGAGACTGCTCCAATGAGCTCTGACAGAATCTGGGGGCACATGCATGCCTAGAACAGAGCAGGAGAGCTCTGGGAAAACGTGAGGTGAACATGACGAGATGTCTGGGTCGAGAATGTCGACTGGCAGTTAGAGTGGCTCGTTCGTGGTTTCAGCTCGTTTTTAATATTAGGAGTGCCAGATGCCTCAGATGCCTGATGGCAGAACAAAAACAAACATCAGAAAGTCATCTGATGGGGAAAGTCAAAACTTACAAAAAGTCATCAAAATTAGGAAAAAGTCATCTGGTATATTAGGGAAAGGTTAAACAGAGGCCTTCTGAGGCCTAACTCTGAAGTGAGCAAAGCAGACCAATTATACTTCCACACTATCACCACTAAAAAGTCTCATCAGAATTGAATTAGACATTGGGGGGCCATGATCACATGCACGGATCCAGAGACTGATCTACGTCCAAAAGGGGAAGGTGGCCATTTTGGAGAACATGTCTTTCTTTGTCTCCTTGTTTCAGGGCCTTATTTTTGTCTTCATTGCTGAACCGTTTTTTTTCTTTCTTTCTTTCTAGTGACTTTTTTGCTTTCGTGTGCGTGTGTGTACGTGTGTGTGTGTGTGTGTGCGTGTGTGTACGTGTGTGTGTGTTTTGTGTGCAGGAACGTGTTTGGTTTATTTTAGAATAGTTTATAGAATAGAATATTCTTTTTATTGCCATGTTACACAAGGTAATTGGAATGTGTCTTTTTCATCTCTCTCCTAAGAGAGGTCAGAGCGCAGGGTCAGCCATAGTACAGCGCCCCTGGAGCAGTTTTAGGGGTTCAGTGCCTTGCTCAAGGGCACTTCAGCAGTGCTCCAGGAAGTGAACTAGCATCCCTCTGGTTTCCGCTTGCCAGCCCGTGTCACTAACCACTGAGCCACTGCCGCCCCAATAATGGTTTATGGGTTTTTGCATGTGAGCTCTTCATATATAGAATGTGGTGAAGTGGCGAGCACATTCTGTCTGAAACGAAGGCACATGCAGTACGCTGTCCTTCTGAAAAGCAGTGTGTGTCGGAGAGCACACAACATGACGTAGGTCAGGGAAGAGGGAGCGTTCTAATTTGAATTCCCCTGCATTTATTTTTATTTTTTGGGCTTTGCTAACCTTTACCGTCACTTAAAACAGTAAGAGTTTTCAGTGGTGAATATGATATATTGTAGTATGTGTTAGTGTATGACACAGGTCACAGTTTTGACCCGAATAATGGAGAGGTGAATGGCTGTACGAGGGGAGGAGCTTGGTGTGACGGGTCCCTGAGTGACATCACTTCCTGTGTTCATGATGAGCGCTGGTCTGTGGGGGGAGCTTGGGTGACTTGGTCTCTGGCCCAGTGTGTTCATGATGTGCTGGTCTTGCCAGGAAGTGAAGCAGCTGACTGTTCCTGTGTTCATGTGAAGGTCCCCAGTGAGGGGGCTTGGTCTCTGGCCCAGTGTGCTCGCCGTGTCTCTTGCCAGGAAGTGAAGCAGCTGCTGTGTGGTGGTGAAGGTCACCAGTTCGATCTGCTCCACAGGCTCGGCGTCCCAGCCTCCTCGGCTCCTTCCCTCACTCACAGCACAGAAACACCTCGCCGTGTGCGGGCGGTTTCTCCAGGACGGGGCAGTGAGTGCTGCAGGGTTGTACAGGGGTTTGGGTTTCGTCCCGGCCGCACCACACAGCCAAGTTTGGGTTCCATTTCATTTCAGTAAATTCAGGAAAAAATCGATTCAATTATTATTATTATATATATATTTTTTGTTCCTTTTTCTGCTTTTTCCCCATTTTTCTCCCCAATTTAGTAGCCAATTATATCCTCTTTTTTATGTCAATTATCCTCCCAACAGACAGACTAGTGCCAACAGACACTGGAGAAAACAGTATTCAAATATTGAATGGCAAGAATTCTGACACAGTTGGGTTCCTTTGTAGCGAGGACAGGGGGACACTAAAGCCGGTGACACGGTTTGGCCATCCCGCGTGTGGGGGGGTGGGCCCTGGTGGGGTGCCCTTGAGTGGGGGCACTGCCCCAAACGTGGAGTGTGGCTGGGCCGGGCCCTCTAACGCCGGGCCTTCTGGGTAGAGATGGAGAGCCTCTGATTGGCCGTGCAGCATGAGAAACAGCTCAAACCGATCTAGGCCGCTGAGTTTCTGCGCGATCCTCCCCTGGCCACAGCTCTTTAAAACAACACTCCTCTGCTTGTTCTGAGTTAATAAACCCCAGAGCCATGGTCTTGTCGTTGCGTACAAGTGAGCTTTGTAAGAACCGTTGAAGGAACTGATCATCCCCCCCCTCCGCCCCCTCCGCCTCCCTTTGCTTGTTTTCAGTTTTATAGACTTTTTTATCGCTCAGAAAACTTGTGAGGAACTTGGAGCCCCAGCTGTGTGTGTTGGACCCCCTGTGTGGTGAAGCGCCGCTGGGTTTCGAGAGCGTTCCCGGGCGCGGCGCTAAGCCCTCTAATCGCTGCCATCACAGCGCCGCTGAGCGATGAGCGTTCACCAGGAGGACACCGCTTCTCCACCGTCTCACAATTAGTGTTCATATTAATGTAGTGTCAGCCCCATTGTGTTTACACACCCCTCCCCCACCCCCTGGGTCCTGCAGCCCCCCCCACCATCATCATATCTCCCACGCCCCTCATTCATTCATCCATTCATTATCTCACACGCTTACTCCTGGTCAGGGTCGCGTGGGGGCTGGAGCCTATCCCAGCATGCACTGGGGCGAGAGGCAGGAATACACCCTGGACAGGTCGCCAATCCATCGCAGGACACATACACCATTCACTCACACACCACACTCTTCATGAATTCCCTAAATGTAAAAAAAGCAAAAACAAACATGGTCACTTGGCAGATAAATTAAACCCCCTACATCTTGGGGGCAGTTGGCAGGAGACGCAGCAGATGGTAAACAGGGGTTTGATGATGTTGTGCACGGGACGATGTTACAGCGCGATGGCGTTGAGTTGTTTTTGTTTGCTTTACGGCTCCCCGCGTGCTGTCACTCTCCCTGCTGCTGCCGTCCTGATGGAGCTCAGGGCACCGTCACTGTGTCCCTGTCTCAGGCAGCGGGGCCTTTTCCATCCGTCCTCTCTCTCTCTCTCGCTCTCTATCTCTCCCTCTCTTTCTCTTTCTGTGTCTCCCTCTCTCTCTCTCTCTCTCTCCTCTCCCTCTCTTTCTGTGTCTCCTCTCTCTCTCTCTCTCTCTCTCTCTCCCTCTCTCTCTCTCTCTCTCTCTCTCTCTCTCTCTCCCTCTCTCCCTCTCTCTCTCTCTCTCTCTCCTCTCTCACTTTCTGTGTCTCCCTCTCTCTCTCTCTCTCTCTCTCTCCCTCTCTCACTTTCTGTGTCTCCCTCTCTCTCTCTCTCTCTCTCTCTCCCTCTCTCTCTCTCTTTCTGTGTCTCCCTCTCTCTCTCTCTCTCTGTCTCTCTGCTCTCTCTCCCTCTCCCTCTCTCTCTCTCTCCATTTTACTGTTTTCTCTCTTTACATTTTCTCTCTCTCTCTCTCTCTGTCTCTCTCTCTCTGTCTCTCTGCTGCTCTCTCCCTCTCCCTCTCTCTCTCTCTCTCCCCCTCTTGCTCTCTCTCTTTCTCTCTCTCTCTCTTTTACATTTTTACATTTTACATTTTAAGCATTTAGCAGACGCTCTTATCCAGAGCGACTTACAAGATGTGCATAAATACATGGTAGGAACAATCATAGTTAGCGCAAGAGATCAGTGCACTAGTACAGCGATAGACATCGTTGTTGACCTGTAACACTCTTTTTTTAGTAGTATATATACAAGTAGGCAGTGGTGATGACAATTGGCTAGATGTACAGAATTATCTCGCTCTATCTCTCCTCTCTCTCTCTCTCTCTCTCTCTCTCTCTCTCTCTCTCTCTCTCTCTCTCTCTCTCTCTCTCTCGAGGCAGATGGTGCTGTGTACGCACATCCAGACAAGTGATGTCTTTTCCTCTACCCAACACACTCTATTATCTCTCTCTCGCTCTCCCTCTCTTTCTCTCCGTTCGGTAACAGTAGTTTCCGATGCTCGGTTACGGTACAGGACGTAGATTATGACGTTATTGTTATGGTACTTGGCCACGAGTTAAATTGGAATGTTTCAGCGGCGAGGAGACAGATCTTTCAGTGTTAAGGACGCGGAAGTTGAGTATCGGGTGTGTCTGTGTCCATACCAGCTCTGTTTGGTACCAGGCCAGGGCAGAATGGCATTTCATTGTTCATTGTATAAAAAAATTGATTTCATTTCTAACTGCACGGTACAATGAACTGCATCAAACGCCCAGTTATGGAGAAAGGAATAACCTTAGACTTGCGTATGGGTAATTTAGTGCCGAGTGCATTGTAGACATTCAGAGGAAGGTTATCACATTCGATTATGCGTAATGTAACACCGCGGGCTATGTAGATTGTGTGTGTGTGTTAATTCCGTCTCATTATCGTCACTATTTGGACAGCGCGTGACCTCGTAAAACAAGCGGCTGCTATTTTCATTTTAGAGAGTCGGGTACAACTGTTTGGTCTAATGAGGGTATCTTTCTTTTTAAGAGACACTCAACTCCGCTCCGTAAATGAATTTCACCCGCTGACGTAAACCGGGCCCTATTATGTACAATCGTGTGTCGCTGAATAGCAAGAGGCAATGGATGCAAGTGTTAAAAGATATAATTACACACTGTAATTATTCCCCAGCGCCGAAACGCGAATTCTGATCACCATGGCGACTGAAACGCAGCGCTTGAGTCTCGGGGGCCGTCTTGCTCTTGGGCATCCGCGCGCGCTCTAATGTTCTGCTGCCATGTTCCTCCCTTCCGCTCGGTCTGCGGGACTCTCCCAGTGGATTGGCACTGGGAAGTGGATGCGGATGAACATCGTTAGGCCAGCAGCTGTGCGCTAGCCTGGATTCTCTCGGCAAGACATTTCCTTTCAATAAAACAGACGAGTTGATAAACGTGTTTTCCCCCCGCGTGTAGCTTCCCGCCTGGCGTTTCTGGCGGAGATGCAGGTGGTCCAGGCCTGCAGGTCCCCAGGCCAAGAGGGCGACATTTGAAATACTTTAAATCTTTAGGTGCCCTGAGAATTTTTTTCAATGTCAGACATGCTGTTAACCGAAACGTACAATCATATCTGCAAAAATAATACAGAAATGTTATCGTCATTTTTGCCTTTTTTAAGTTTGATATTTGTATAGAAAACTTGCTGTCAGGGACGCGGTTCTAAACCCGTCTCTACCAGACCGGCCCTGCTCATCAGCCCCGATTGGGGGCGGGGGCGTTTGGCTGTCCGCCCCAGGGGGATTGGGGAGGGTGAGCCGGCTCGGGTCCGCCGTGAAGCACGTAAGGGAGTCTCCAGAACGTGGGTGGGCAAATTCTGTCTTGAAGGAAGCTGAGTTCGCTGCCATTGGAGAATTAGCTTGCCTCGTAGAGAAGAGCGGCGGACTCGTGTGGGGAGGGCAAATCGAAATAAGTAGAGGGTGTAATTGGCTAGTAAATTGGGAGAAAAACGGAACAAAAAGAAAAGAAAGCTTGCATCATTCGTTGTATATTATATACTGTCAGTGTTTCATGGCTCTGTGACTAATAAAGTTATTAAAAAACACCATGTGATTAAAACTTGTCGAATGTAATGTAATTATTAAATTATATAATGGTATAAAACTGTAGTTCAGTGCCACTTAAGACCACTAGTGCACACTGGCAAGGTTTCAACTGTACAATAAAGTAATTATTACAAAAAACATATTTTGAGGTCATTTATTTTATTAAGAAAAGACTCCCACAGACATTTCTTATGCCAAGGGGGAATTTTTACCGACTGTTTTCAGTTTGACTTGAAGCACAAAGAACATTGATGTCTTTCAGAAGATCAGCTCCTAAACGCTTCAAACGGGGTTAACTCTGAGGTCTAATTGAATAACGAAGGCCAGGAAGTGTGAAAATACTAAAGCCACTTCAAACGTTTTCTGCGTTTTTGGCAGTTTCTCATGTTAATCAACCACCGAAAGAATATTAGTCAAAAATAGAATTTCGTACCACGACACAACTGATGAGGTATGAGTTTAACCACCGCTGGATAATTACATCACTCCGTCGGCAAATCCCGATGTTTCAAACGGTCGCAAATTATGTTTAAAATGGCACTCGGGTGGAAAATTAGCTAGTTTTTCCTAGGCTGGAAATGTGAGTAATATAATTTAAGGAAGTTGTAAAGTTAACTCTTTCCTGCTGCTATGTGGCTCACATAAAAAATAAGTGTAATGCTTTTATCAAGATCATAAAAGGCAAAACAAAAAACAGACACAAAGATGTGATGGGCCTGGTTTTAAGACTACTGTGGCAGTGTTCGATTTGAGACTTCTGAGAGAGAGAGAGAGAGAGAGAGAGAGAGGGAGAGAGAGAGAGAGAGAGAGAGGGGGAGAGGGAGACTGAGACAGACAGAGAGAGAGAGAGAGAGAGAGAGAGAGAGAGGGACTGCTCAAATCAACATGCAAGAATGACTATCACTACATTCACATTTTTACATTTACATACATTTTAAGCATTTAGCAGACGCTCTTATCCAGAGCGACTTACAAGATGTGCATTAATACATGGTAGGAACAATCATAGTTCGCGCAAGAGATCAGTGCAGTAATACAGCGATAGTCTCTCTCTCTCTCATGCTGACGAGGCAGATGGTCCTGTGTACGCACACCCAGACAAGTTATGTATTTTCCTCTACCCAACAACACATTATCTCTCTCTCGCTCTCCCTCTCTTTCTCTCCGTTCGGTAACAGTAGTTTCCGATGCTCGGTTACGGTACAGGATGTAGATTATGACGTTATTGTTATGGTACTCGGCCACGAGTTAAATTGGAATGTTTCAGCGGCGAGGAGACAGCAGATCTTTCAGTGTTAAGGACGCGGAAGTGAAGTATCGGGTGTGTCTGTGTCCATACCAGCCGTGTTTGGTACCAGGCCAGGGCAGAATGGCATTTCATTGTTCATTGTATAAAAAAATGGATTTCATTTCTAACTGCACGGTACAATGAACTGCATCAAACGCCCAGTTATGGAGAAAGGAATAACCTTAGACTTGCGTATGGGTA
The DNA here is from genome assembly GCA_029706075.1 of Aldrovandia affinis. Classification (NCBI taxonomy): domain Eukaryota; kingdom Metazoa; phylum Chordata; class Actinopteri; order Notacanthiformes; family Halosauridae; genus Aldrovandia; species Aldrovandia affinis. The sequence goes on along the minus strand of JAINUG010000346.1, from coordinate 291,613 downwards.
ATTTAGTGCCGAGCGCATTTTAGACATTCAGAGGAAGGTTATCACATTCGATTATGCGTAATGTAACACCGCGGGCTATGTAGATTGTGTGTGTGTGTGTTAATTCCGTCTCATTATCGTCACTATTTGGACAGCGCGTGACCTCGTAAAACAAGCGGCTGCTATTTTCATTTTAGAGAGTCGGGTACAACTGTTTGGTCTAATGAGGGTATCTTTCTTTTTAAGAGACACTCAACTCTGCTCCGTAAATGAATTTCATCCGCTGACGTAAACCGGGCCCTATTATGTACGATCGTGTGTCGCTGAATAGCAAGAGGCAATGGATGCAAGTGTTAAAAGATATAATTACACACTGTAATTATTCCCCCACGCCGAAACGCGAATTCTGATCACCATGGCGACTGAAACGCAGCGCTTGCGTCTCGGGGGCCGTCTTGCTCTCGGGCATCCGCGCGCGCTCTAATGTTCTGCCGCCATGTTCCTCCCTTCCGCTCGGTCTGCGGGACTCTCCCAGTGGATTGGCACTGGGAAGTGGATGCGGATGAACATCGTTAGGCCAGCAGCTGTGCGCTAGCCTGGATTCTCTCGGCAAGACATTTCCTTTCAATAAAACAGACGAGTTGATAAACGTGTTTTCCCCCAGTGTAGCTTCCCGCCTGGCGTTTCTGGCGGAGATGCAGGTGGTCCAGGCCTGCAGGTCCCCAGGCCAAGGGGTGCGACATTTGAAATACTTTAAATCTTTAGATGCCCTGAGAATTTTTTTCAATGTCAGACATGCTGTTAACCAAACGCTCAATCATATCTGCAAAAATAATACAGAAATGTTATCTTCATTATTGCCTTTTTTAAGTTTGATATTTGTATAGAAAGCTTGCTGTCAGGGACGCGGTTCTAAACCTGTCTCTACCAGACCGGCCCTGGTCGTCAGCCCCGATTGGGGGCGGCGTTTGGCTGTCCGCCCCAGGGGGAGGGGGGAGGGTGAGCCGGCTCGGGTCCGCCGTGAAGCACGTAAGGGAGTCTCCAGAACGTGGGTGGGGGTGAATTCTGTCTTGAAGGAAGCTGAGTTTGCTGCCCTCGGGGAATTAGCTTGCCTCGTAGAGAAGAGCGGCGGACTCGTGTGGGGAGGGCAAATCGAAATAAATAGAGGGTGTAATTGGCTACTAAATTGGGAGAAAAACGGAACAAAAAGAAAAGAAAGCTTGCATCATTCGTTGTATATTATATACTGTCAGTGTTTCATGGCTCTGTGACTAATAAAGTTATTAAAAAACACCATGTGATTAAAACTTGTCTAATGTAATGTAAATTACATAAAGACCACTAGTGCACACTGGTTATTTCAAAAACATGTATGCCAAGGGGGAATTTTTATGCCAAGGGGGAATGTTTTACCGACATGTTTTCAGTTTGACTTGGAAGCACAAAGAACATTGATGTCTTTCAGAAGATCAGCTCCTAAACGCTTCAAACGGGGTTAACTCTGAGGTCTAATTGAATAACGAAGGCCAGGAAGTGTGAAAATACTAAAGCCACTTCAAACGTGTTCTGCGTTTTTGGCAGTTTCTCATGTTAATCAACCACCGAAAGAATATTAGTCAAAAATAGAATTTCGTACCACTACACAACTGATGAGATATGAGTTTAACCACCGCTGGATAATTACATCACTCCGTCGGCAAATCCCGATGTTTCAAACGGTCGCAAATTATGTTTAAAATGGCACTCGGGTGGAAAATTAGCTAGTTTTTCCTAGGCTGGAAATGTGAGTAATATAATTTAAGGAAGTTGTAAAGTTAACTTTTTCCTGCTGCTATGTGGCTCACATAAAAAATAAATGTAATGCTTTTATCAAGATCATAAAAGGCAAAACAAAAAACAGACACAAAGATGTGATGGGCCTGGTTTTAAGACTACTTTGAGACTGGCAGAGAGAGAGAGAGAGAGAGAGAGAGAGAGAGAGGGACTGCTCAAATCAACATGCAAGAATGACTATCACTACATTCACATTTTTACATTTACATACATTTTAAGCATTTAGCAGACGCTCTTATCCAGAGCGACTTACAAGATGTGCATTAATACATGGTGGTAGGAACAATCATAGTTCGCGCAAGAGATCAGTGCAGTAATACAGCGATAGTTTGTTTTGTTTTGTTAATGCAAAATTGTTAATGCAAAAGCCAAAATGCGAAAAACATGTAAACATCTTATAATTCAGAATATGAAAGACTGTTGAAATTGAGTTCGAAAAATAAATGTAGTGCTCAAACTAAGTGTTAAATTATCATCTCATTGCAAAACTCAAAGCCTCGAATGTGACAGTGGGACCCTGCCTAATGTATTTTCCTCCATAATCAAAATGAATGACACTTTGCAGTAACTGCATTTGGGCCACTCAGTATGAATGATTATTGGTGACTTATAATGTAACTACATGTTTTGCCCATTTCCATTTTGCAGTGCTGGAGTTACTGCTGTTCGATTATATGGGTGTATGAAGCCAGCCCATGTTTACCTTTCTGTTAATGAGGGAATAGCCCAGGCAAAGTTCGCCTATTGTTTACATAACTGCGCTTTATACAACCGGCTCATGAGTAAACACAGGTTGATTATTATCTATATAACACCACGGCTTGGTGTAAGATACTCGATTCTGATTGGTCGAGAGGGTGTCGGATTATTTTCCAATAAACTGCATGGAGAAATGTAAAAGCGGGCGGCCACAAAGTAGTTCCAGTTTAAGGGGCCTTATCACGGTTCCAAATCAATACGCAGACACGTTCAACAGTCCGTTTCGATCGAACATTGGCTTCACGACTGAAAATAATCGGCAAAGGTAGCAAGTTAACAACAATATAACTACTTTAAAAAAAATTCAACTTCAATCCATTGTACAGGAAAACGAAGAAGAAACCCAGAAAGGGAAATCTGTTTTCACCCTCAGGCGTGAATAGAGAGACGTGCTCCTTGCTCCTCAGTGTTTGTTTGACGCACACGACCACAGCTATGCGCTCCTCTGTGAGCCTCTGCGTAGCTACGGTTACCCATAAACCCCTTCTCTGCGTAGCTACGGTTACCCATAAACCCCTTCTCTGCGTAGCTATGGTTACCCATAAACCCCTTCTCTGCGTAGCTACAGTTACCCATAAACCCCTTCTCTGCGTAGCTACAGTTACCCATAAACCCCTTCTCTGCATAGCTACGGTTACCCATAAACCCCTTCTCTGCGTAGCTACGCAGAGACGTTTACGTGTATCTTTGCAGAAGCATAACTCCGCCTTTAGAAGTACCCCCGGAGTGTTCTAGCCAAACAACATCTCCATGGCGGGGACAAACTTCACCAGAAATGGGATGTGACACCTCAGGCTGTAGTGTTGGAGGCAGAGACGGCGGGGAGACTGGCTGGGGAACTTGTGTAAAGAACGGTCTCGGCTCTAGGCCCGCCGCTTAACCTCTCATTAAATTCATTGATAAAAAGAGTGATTCAGATTTTCACACCCTTGATAAGATGAGCAAAGAAGGCTGTATAAAATAAACAATGCAAGTCATGTATGCTAATAGGAACACTGTGTGTGTGTGTGTGTGTGTGTGTGTGTGTGTGTGTGTGTGTGTGTGTGTGTGTGTGTGTGTGAGTGTGTGTGTGTGTGTTTGTATGTGTTTGTGTGTGTGTGTGTGTGTGTGTGTGTGTGTGTGTGTGTGTGTGTGTGTGTGTGTGTGTGAGTGACAGTAAGAAACAGGATCAGTATCAGGAGACAAGCTTGACATTTCCATTAAATAACAATGTCACCAGTGGTGCTAAATAAAACCGCAACACTAAACCAAGATGCATTCTCTCTCTTCCACTCACTCACACACTCACTCATTCACTCACACACTCATTCTCACACACACACACACACACACACACACACACACACACACACACACTCACAGTCCAATGGCCCCTCCAGGACTGGAGTTAGACCTGCAGACACTGTGGCCCTCCAGGACTGGAGTTAGACCTGCAGACACTGTGGCCCCTCCAGGACTGGAGTTAAACCTGCAGACACTGCGGCCCCTCCAGGACTGGAGTTAAACCTGCAGACACTGCAGGCCCTCCAGGACTGGAGTTAAACCTGCAGACACCGCGGCCCTCCAGGACTGGAGTTAAACCTGCAGACACTGCGGCCCCTCCAGGACTGGAGTTAAACCTGCAGACACTGTTTGGCCCCCTCCAGGACTGGAGTTAAACCTGCAGACACTGTGGCCCCCTCCAGGACTGGAGTTAAACCTGCAGACACTGCGGCCCCTCCAGGACTGGAGTTTGAGCGCTGTTTGTGTGGCCCTGCAGGACTGGAGTTTGAGCGCTGTTTGTGTGGCCCTGCAGGACTGGAGTTTGAGCGCTGTTTGTGTGGCCCTGCAGGACTGGAGTTAAACCTGCAGACACTGCGGCCCTCCAGGACTGGAGTTAAACCTGCAGACACTGTGGCCCTCCAGGACTGGAGTTAAACCTGCAGACACTGCGGCCCCTCCAGCACTGGAGTTAAACATGCAGACACTGCGGCCCTCCAGGACTGGAGTTAAACCTGCAGACACTGCGGCCCTCCAGGACTGGAGTTAAACCTGCAGACACTGCGCCCCCTCCAGGACTGGAGTTAAACCTGCAGACACTGCGGCCCCTCCAGGACTGGAGTTAAACCTGCAGACACTGCGGCCCTCCAGACTGGAGTTAAACCTGCAGACACTGCGCCCCTCTAGGACTGGAGTTAAACCTGCAGACACTGCGGCCTTCCAGGACTGGAGTTAAACCTGCAGACACTGCGGCCCTCCAGGACTGGAGTTAAACCTGCAGACACTGCGGCCCTCCAGGACTGGAGTTAAACCTGCAAACACTGCGGCCCTCCAGGACTGGAGTTAAACCTGCAGACACTGCGGCCCCTCCAGGACTGGAGTTAAACCTGCAGACACTGCGGCCCCTCCAGGACTGGAGTTAAACCTGCAGACACTGCGGCCCCTCCAGGACTGGAGTTAAACCTGCAGACACTGCGGCCCTCCAGGACTGGAGTTAAACCTGCAGACACTGCGGCCCTCCAGGACTGGAGTTAAACCTGCAGACACTGCGGCCCCTCCAGGACTGGAGTTAAACCTGCAGACACTGCGGCCCTCCAGGACTGGAGTTAAACCTGCAGACACTGCGGCCCTCCAGGACTGGAGTTAGAGCGCTGTTTGTGTGGCCCTGCAGGACTGGAGTTGTGTGTGGCCCTGCAGGACTGGAGTTTGAGCGCTGTTTGTGCGGCCCTGCAGGACTGGAGTTAGAGCGCTGTTTGTGTGGCCCTGCAGGACTGGAGTTTGAGCGCTGTTTGTGTGGCCCTGCAGGACTGGAGTTAGAGCGCTGTTTGTGTGGCCCTGCAGGACTGGAGTTTGAGCGCTGTTTGTGTGGCCCTGCAGGACTGGAGTTTGAGCGCTGTTTGTGTGGCCCTGCAGGACTGGAGTTTGAGCGCTGTTTGTGTGGCCCTGCAGGACTGGAGTTTGAGCGCTGTTTGTGTGGCCAAACCGCCGAGCCTGACGCACGTTCACAGCTCGCTGTGGCCCCTCCTGGCCATTGCCTCGTAAAGACGGTGTAAAGAGGTTCACGCTGCCCTCGTAAACGTCTCAGGAAACCGCGCTGGCGCCGGGCCAGCCTCCTAAATCATACCTGCGGCTGCACTAAAAGGAGAGCGAGGATTTGTCGTTGGCGTGGCAACAGGACCCCCCCCCCCACAGGACCTGGGGCACCATGTTACAGATGCATATAAATTAATATTATATATGGCATGTATAATAATTAGTGGTGGGACTCGATTAAAAAAATTAATCTAATTAATTAGAGGCTTTGTAATTAATTAATCGAAATTAATCGCATTTTAATCGCATATCAATATTTGACACGAGAAGCAACATTTTTCAATTCAAATGGATTTTGGTATACGAAAGTGAATCAATGAATAGACATATACATAAGTTTAAGCAAAAATCTTGTTTATTTTAGCTACTACAGACCAGTGCAATTTTTAACAAAGTGCAGCAATTTTAGTAATATGATAGTGCAAAGGACCTTTGGAAGAAGCTGCTGGATTTTTTCGAAATTGTCTTTCTGCATGGCAGTTCATAAATTGTGTCAGACGACGCAATCTGTAGCACCTTTTCTAGCTCCCTTATCTTCGACCACCGAAAGTGGTCTACAGTCCACGGCAATCCAGTGAGCCAGTGAGTTGGTTACTTTGTTAGACGTGGTCTTACTCATCTTGGCTCTGAACCCCGTCATCTGGTCGAGTGTGGTTTGGCGACTCTGCTTGCTCGCACTTTACTAACGTTAGCCTGATCAGCGTTAGCTCTGGCTTCCACGCTAGCTGCAACATGTTTAGCATTGAGAAACGCCCGTGGTGTCTGAGTGCAAAAATATAGTGCGATTAAAATGCGAAATTTTTAACGCTGCTATTTTTCTGTAATTAATTAATCGAAATTAACGCCAAAGTTAAAGTCCCAGCCCTAATAATAATAATAATAATAATAATAATAATAGTAAATCACAGAAGTGCTTTGCTTGTGCAGCACACCGGCGTCTCCTCCACACACACACCAGCGTCTCACACACACACACACCAGCGTCTCCTCCACACACACACACACACACACACACACATACACTCACGCACACACGCTCACACATATACACACTCATACTCACACACACATATATACACACACACACACACACACACACACACACACACCATCAGTGTGTCACACAGTTTCTAGACTGCAGCGCAGTGAAATGGGGTCAGTCTGGAGGGGGCCTGGTGTGGACAGAACGTGAACATGACCCCCCACTGTGAACACTGGTTTGCTCATGGTAAAATGGATGACATTTTGATCTCTCACAGACCTCTAGTGAGTGGTAGACTGTTCTACTGTTTTTAGCACTCAGAGCGCTGCAGGCCTGTGTAAAGGTAATGGATATTTATTATTGAAGAACCCGGCTTATCCCCTGCTCTCTGCAAAATATACTATTTCCATTATGAATTATGAAATATGGTTTTTTTCTTTTTTCCATGCTGCACTGCTGTGTTTATTAAAGTCACAGTAAATGTGTGACATATTTGGCAAATAAATGATTTATTGTGACAGGAAATGAACCAGGAAGTGTCTGTGACTGCAGGTGTGGTGCACCAGCTGGCATCGACAGCCCAACACACAGACACCGTTTGTGTTTCTCTTTGCTCTCAACGCCAGTAAAATAACTGAAGTGCCATAAACTTTGTTTTGAGTGCAGACGTCAACCTTATGAACCGATACTGTGTGGCGCCACTCCACAGATTCAGCCTGTTGGTGAGGTTAGGACAGGGCTCCCATTTGTCATGGCAAAACCTTGAAAACTATTGAAAATTATTCTGTCATGGAAATGTCATGGAAACTTCTTATTCCATGTAATGTTATATATATATATTTTCTTTTTTCCGATAACGTTACCGCAAAATGTCTGTTCCCCTGCCACCGTTGTTGCCAGCTGCCACGGCTGTTCTCTCACACACACACACACACACACACGCAATGAGATGTGTATTTGCACTGGCAACAAAACGTGTTAAGTTATGAAAGTAAAGTAAATTTTTGTGCCAGTCGCCAAAAAAAAAAAAAGTAATTGAAAACCTTAAATTTGTCATTTAAATGTCATGGATGGAAAACTGAAATTTGATTTGAGTGAACCCTGTTAGGAATTAAACGTTAAACCCTAAACCCCAGTCCCCACTCTAAAGCTGTGGATTCCCCAAGATCTACTCAATGTCCAAACTGCGTTTTATGCCACCCTTCTAAGTTCAAATATGGAATAAAATGTTTTTAGTTTTTTTGAAACATATGTCCGAACAGCTGCAGGCACACTGCCTATAACCATTGCGTGTGCGAATGTAAATTGTTTGTGGTTTGATTTCCCTGACGGGGAAATGTGTCTTTCATCTCGAGAAACAAAAACAAGCATGGCAAACAGGCAAAGAGAAGTCAACAGCTACTATTCTGACTATTTTGTGCATGATGTTGTTTGTGTTCTCGAGAGACGGTGGTCTCTACTTTGTACGTACCATGGGCTGAAAAGCAAAGTGTGCTTACTCTCCGCACTCTGAAGGAAGGACGTGTAGAACAGTGAAGCGATCGTCCTGTCCGCCCAGCGTTCTTCGGCAAGAGCTTGTACATTCACATTTACATTTTACATTTTACATTTTACATTTTAGGCATTTAGCAGACGCTCTTATCCAGAGCGACTTACACAGTTTACATTTCTTTACATACAATCCATTTATACAGCTGGATATTTTACTGAAGCAATTCAGGCTAAGTACCTTTAGCTCAAGGGTACAACAGCAGTGCCCCCACCTGAGAATTGAACCAGCAACCTCTGAGTTACAAGCCCAGCTCCCCTAACCACTACACTACCCTGCACTGTCTGGCTGAGCTTGGTCGTGAGCTGTAATCGCTGTGGAAAGGAAATGAAAGAGCTGCTCTGGTTGCATGACTCATTTCTCTGTCTCGAGAGCTCACCTCAGCCCCTCTCTCATGACCCACCGGTAGCTTCTCTCTGACCCAGCGTGTGGGAACTGCAGCCTGAAGCTTCCTCACCCAGAGCCCCTACGACCCTGTTCCTCTTTCTCGTACGCTGAGCTGTTTTGGGGTTTGGTTGTTTTTTCTTTGTCCTTTTGACGGTCAGACACACGCGATTCGGCACCTCTGCGGACATTGTCGCCCAGGCCGGCACTGGCAGGGCCCCGGATCTTGACGTTCATGAGGTGCACGTTCAACGATGCAGCCGTTTTGGGGCATGGCATTCTGGGAGATGGAGTTCTTCGATATAACGTTGGATTGGAGATATGATTTCATTTGCGTTATTTATTTTTTATGACGACTACTACTACTCATAATAAGGATCCTGTGTGATGAACACATATTTATTAGGCGTGTAAGTGTAATATGAATTATGTAAAAAAAAAAAAAAAAGATTATAATGAAATGAAAAATGATTTTTTTAATCAGTATTAATATTTCCCCCATAATTGCGGGCCCCATGTTATGTTTGGGCCCTGGGCCCCGGCCTTGTTGCCCTGTGTGGAGATCCGGCCCTGGGCACTGGGTTCCCGTCGCTGAGCTGAGAAAGAGCGAGTCTGTGTCTGTGGTGTCCATGGCGACCGGTCAGCTACCGCGCTCCGGCGTTGGCATGGAGACAGCTGGAGGACTGCGAACAAGCAACGCACCACAGAGGAAGAGACACACAGGAGCGTGACAGGGACCCCCAGACCCTGCAGTCCTGCGCGGTTTCCCCACAATCGCAGAGAGGCTCGACTTCTGTCTCTCTTTCTGCTCCAGTAGAGGTCAGACAATCGGCTCCTCTGTTCCCCCTCCTCGTCCTGTAGCCAGCAGGAGCTGTAAGCCGAGCGTCAGGACGTAGGCGATGCCACACTCTGATAAAGGGGGAGAGACCCCCCCACTCATGGGCTGATATGTTCACAATTTACTATTTAGTTATTTGCCAGACGCCAAAGCGACTTATTTTTTTATAAATTTGCTTCTGATTTTTTCCTGTTTTTCTTCCAATTCAGTAGCCAATCACACCCTCTATTTATTTCGATTTGCCCTCCCCACACGAGTCCGCCGCTCGTCTCTACGAGGCAAGCTAATTCTCAGAGGGCAGAGAACTCCGCTTCCTTCGAGACGGAATTCACCCCCACCCACGTTCTGGAGACTCCCTTACGTGCTTCACGGTGGACCCGAGCCGCCTCACCCTCCCCCTTCCCCCTGGGGCGGACAGCCAAACGCCCCCGCCCCGATCAGGACTGATTGCCAGGGCCGGTCTGATAGAGACGGGTTTAGAACCGCGTCCCTGACAGGCAGCGCACACTCGTATCGGACCAGCCAAGATACGGTGCGTTAGACCGCTACGCTATCCACCGCGACTTGTAAGAGTGCGTTTGCATGGCCAGAGAGCATCGCTAGAGATATCGAACGAACAGTAAGTTACAGTCTAGTCACTGACATTGCCAACGCTCGCACTTCAAAACCTGTCACACACAGGGAAGAGAAAGCTTATGATACATTTTTAAACATTTTTATAAATTGAGGTGAACTCTGAAAAAGTGAGTTTCAGTATTTTGGGCGGAAGTTAGGTAGAGATTGTGCCGTCCTGACCGAGGGGGGAAGGTCATTCCACTATCGAGGGACGAGGGCAGAGGAGAGGGGGGGCCGTGGGGAGAGACGGGACAGTCAGCAGGCCAGAGGAGAGAGAGATCTGGAGAGGGGTGTAGGGTGTGGTCAGAGACAGAGGCTTAAGCACAGAAATATATTTATTTTTATTTTTATTTTAACATAACATTTTTCTGGAGGTACGCCCAAGAGTAGCAGAAGCCTGTCTCCTATTATTACAGGCATTTATCAGACGCTCTTATCCAGAGCGACTTACACAGTTTTACATTTATTTACATACAATCCATTTATACAGCTGGATATTTTACTGAAGCAATTCAGGTTAAGCACCTTTAGCTCAAGGGTACAACAGCAGTGCCCCCACCTGGGAATCGAACCTGCAACCTTTGCGTTACAAACCCAGTTTCCTAACCACTATACTACACTGCCACCCGTTCCTGTGGGATACTTGGAGCTAAAGAGGAGGGCCAAAAGAGGGCACCGTGAGAAGCCAGACCAAAGTGGACTGATCAATCAAACAATCAATCAATCAATAAATCCATAGCAGGTGTAGCACAGGGCGAGAGGGAATGGGCGCCAGCCACGAGACCACACTGCCCCCCCCAAAAAAACTAAACCCAAGAGAAAACACAAAACAGAGAGGATATAACCAGCGCACAGCCAGGCAGAAGCATTTTACATTTTAAGCATTTAGCAGACGCTCTTATCCAGAGCGACTTACAACATGTGCATTAATACATGGTAGGAACAATCATAGTGCGTGCAAGAGATCAGTGCAGTAATACAGCAATAGACATCATTGCAGGTAGCTGCAGCTACTCGGAATTCTTGACATTACTATACCACAGTTATTTCCACAAAATGTCTCTTGTCTACTCCCCCCCCGTCAAAACAGTAGGATTTTTACGAGTGTTTATTATAAATTTAACAAAACGTTATGTGAACAGAGAGACTATTGTGAAAAGAACCAGTTAAACAGAAGAAGAACAGAAGACACCTAGGGAGTGAGGCACTTTATCCGTAAGCAGATATATGGAGGGGAAAAAATAGATAAATTATGCATACAAGCAGGAATATAGATCAGTACTGTATGTAGCTATATATATATCGAGGTTAATTGTGTACATTATCAGAGATATAGATAACAGGTGCATATTACAATAAAGGCTAGATTAATTTCAGCCCACACAGACTTGTAACAGATACCTAGTCCACTCTCCATACTCGACTCCAGTAAGATAAACAAAATAGTCAACATAGCAAGTCTGTAGCACCACATGCCAGAACATAGCATCCTTTATAAAATGAGGACCATCCGTAAGGCCAAACAAATCATACAGAACTCCACCCACCCACTAAACAACCAGCATGCAAAACTCCCCTCCTGTAAAACAGACCGGGCACGCAAACCATTCATCCCAACTAGCACCAGCTTTTTAAACAAGGACTTCAGAACATAATGACCTCTTCACATGTCATATATTATATTGTTGTGTAGGCATATGTTGTGTTAGATTGTGTGTGTCTTTTGTATTATGTTGTGTGTGTAGGCTATGTTGTGTTAGATTGTGTGTGTATGTTGTGTTAGATTGTGTGTGTATGTTGTGTTTAGTTGTGTGTGTGTGTGTGTTTGTGTGTTGTGTGTGTATGTTGTGTGTGTATGTTGTGTTAGTTGTGTTAGATTGTGTGTGTATGTTGTGTGTGTATGTTGTGTCAGATTGTGTGTGTATGCCAATGCCTGCCCTTTATTATTGCAAAACTAATTTCGCTCTGGGATAATAAAGTATTCTATCTATCTAACCTTGGAGTGGGGGTTAAAACCGGTGGCGAATGGTTTCTGGAGAAGTCCAGGCGGGCCCGCCTTGCGGCTCCGCTGCAGTTCACGGTAAACAGGTTATTGCCCAGGAGCTGAGAGATGACGAATATATGAGAAGTGTGCGTGGGTTACACAACGATGAAAAGACGGTGAAACGATCGGAGATCAAAGCGAGTTAAGAGACTCATATGGGTGGGTGGCCCACCGAGCGAACAGGTTTAGCGTGGATGCCTTTGGGAGGAGGTTTACGGCTCAGCGACCAAACGAGAGCTTCTCTTTATAGTTGAGGAGACTTCAATCCAAGCGAAGCCGCAACTCTAAACCGGTTACATTCCTGTTGGGTTGGGGGAAAAAATGGCACAAAAAAAGAATCAAATGCGCGAAGTAACAATGACTTAATCATTTTTTTGCTTGTCTCTCTCCCTCCCTCCCTCTCCCTCCCTCTCCCTCTCTCTCTCTCCCTCCCTCCCTCCCTCCCCCCTCCTCCTCTCCTCTCTCTCCTCTCTCTCTCTCCCTCTCTCTCTCTCCCTCTCTCTCCTCTCTCTCTCTCTCTCCTCTCTCTCCTCTCTCTCTCTCTCTCCCTCTCTCCCTCTCTCCCTCCCTCTCCCTCCTCTCTCTCTCTCTCTCTCTCCTCTCTCTCTCTCCTCTCTCCCTACCCTCCCTCCCTCCCTCCCTCCCCCCCCTCCCCCCCCGCAGGAGGGGAAATACGTCCGAGTCTTAAATGAGCCCCGTTTGTAAAACCCCCTCCGCCTGTCAGTGAGGATTGAGTTTGTCTCGCCGTCAGAAAGTTGGTTTGAAATTCCCGGCCGGTCTCCGGCTGCGCTGTGTGGGGGTGAGCGGGGGGTTGAAGGACAGCTCCGGTAATGACTCCGCTACGTGCGTCGGGCGAACCGGCGCAGAGCTTCACAGGGCTCTCAGATCTAGGGGAGGGGGTGCTGCGACGTGACCGGTGTCTTTTTCGGCGCGCGAGGCGAGACGGTGACCCTTTTTCCGCGAGTCGGGGACGAGCGAGAGGTTTGTTTATGCGCGGCCCCGCTGTCAGGCAGCCGTCAGAAAACACACAGCCCCGCTGTCTGTCTGAAAACCATCGCGTTTCAACTCAACCCAGCGGCCTGACTCACAGAGAGGAACAGACTCACAACGCACCAGACCAGTGGTGGTTTGAGACCCTGTTTAGGGGGGCTTTAACCCCCCTGTCTTTCACCTCAGACCCCCTGAAAATGTTTAGTCATTCTTTTCTAAAAAACTTTTTTACTTAATATCTATTTTAAAAAATACTACCTCAATCTAGAGAGCGACCACCATTGTGGTGTTTTTGTTTTGGGGAATGTAACAGTAAATTAATTTAAAATGTAGGCTTGTGCTTTGCATGTGTACATCTCACATTCTCGTTGGGGGCTGAGCCAAAGGCCAAATCATAGAATCGCCCTCTGCACCAGACCTATGCTGGAATGGCTTTAATATGTACAGTATATATATACATATTTCACCCTTTAAAAAATATATTTTCACCCTTTTAAAAACATACTTTTACAGACTTGCTTTCACAACCTTTTAACCTTTGTTTTGTATTTTAATTCGTTTTAATTATTTTATATTCTCGTTTGTTTTATGCTCTGTCTATTTTGTCTTTTATTTTAATCCCTTTCTTTGTGAAGCACGTTGTGCTGTATTGCTGGAAAGGTGCTATATAAATAAATAAAATAATTAAAAATATATATATAAATAAAATTAATATTTATTTGTTGAGTTATTTGGTTCCTTTATTGACTTGCACATTTACAAGTAGCTCAGCAACACAATTACACAAAGACACATAATGACAATGCATTATTCACAGAGTAGATGGATAATTATGTCCTAGATCTGAAATGACATTTTGATTATTGTTAGTTTACTGCTTTGGCTGTTTGAGATGTCTATTATTACCACATGAATATGATTGTCTGAATATAAAGTTGTATAATTCTCTGTATTAATTGTTAATATCATCATCTGTATATACGGTGCTGTGGAAAGAGTAAGTGCACATCACATCCTGCTAATGTCTTGTTTTTATTGGCAAATTCTGAATCAAAAGGATATTTGACCATCACATAACAGCCATCACAAGTCCTGATATAGATCAAATGTGATGTGATATCACAAATAACACACAAAGTTACAACTGAACCTGAATCTACTCAACAAAAAAGCCATCAGACATCGAATATCCCTGTGGGAAAGAGTGTGCACCGCTAGCTTCAGTAACCAGTAAAAGCTTAGCTTAGCTTAGCTTAGCTTAGCTTAGTTTAGTTTAGTTTAGCTTAGTTTAGTTTAGCTTATTTGCCATTTCACTTTAAAAGAATACATTGCATGGATACATCCCGTTGTACATGTACATTTTAAAAAGACATATCAAGGATGAAACAGAAAAGTCCCAGGACTTATTTCCATTGTGGTCCTTGTTGTTATTGGGTGTCATGGTGGTGTGTGTGTATTGTGTTTGTGCTGTTAGGCGTTGGCAGCACAAAAGCTCATTTATTAGCAATTACTTTAACTTAAAATTCTGGAGTGCTCTTCCTTACAGAACTGTTTAAACTCTGGCTTTCTTGCATATAAGGCTCACATCATAAGAACATAAGAATACATAATGAGGAGAACTAAAGAGTATTTAGTACTGCATCTAGCCTGGACTTGAATAGCCCAAGTGTTTCTGCCTCTACTACCCGACCTGGCAAGCTGTTCCAGGCATTGACAACTCTCTGTGTAAAGAAAAACTTCCTAATATCTGTGCGGAATTTGCCTTTGAATTTTGCCAATTTCCACTTGTTCTGCTGACCCCACTTATCTTAAAAAATCAAGTTCTTTCAATGCATCTGAACGGTCCTTCAGCTGTGTAGGGTATTCTGCGTCAGAACTGAGTTCAGAGTACTCTGGTACAGGATGGAAAACATGGTTGACTCATTGATGAACTCAATGTCCTGAACTATCAAAGCTGCCACCATGATCCACATTGCAACAGAGTACTTTGAACAGTGTGGCTCATTCATGCAACTTTTCCTACTGAGATAAATCATAATAAAATAATAATAATGAGTAAATAATGTGCTCCATTAGTCAACAAGCTTCTGTGTTCTTTGTCTTTCCCTCAATGATTTTTCATTGTTTGGAAATGATTTTATTTTCTCGTCGTTTCTCGTCGTTGTTTACTGCTTGGCCCTTGTAGCCTGTGTGCTGTTGATGGAGAAAGCTCATTTCTCTACGATTTTACGCACAGCCAAATTCAGACTGGGGGGGGGGGGGTTAGAACTGTGACGCTTTAACCGAAACCCCCAAAAACATCCGGGTGGCGGGCGCGCTCCGAAGCAGTTATTAGAGATGGAAAATGTAATTCTCTGAGCAACGCCACTTTTTCACACGGGGCGGAAAAATGAAACCAAACATCTACCCGCCTCTGCCGAGTCACTGAACTGAACATGTATCAGACGACATCGTATTTCATTTCTCCTCCTCATCCTCTTCATCTCTCCTCCTGCTCCTGCTCTCCTCCTCTCATCTCTCCTCCTGCTCCTGCTCTCCTTCGGCCGTCGATCTCATGCGATTCTTTATATTTTGATAACAAACATTTCCCCGGCTGTGGCTACCAGCAACACAATTTCTACTGTCACCTTGAGACAGGAGAGGACACACACACACACACACACACACACACACACACACACATCATAACATAAATAACAGCAGACTGAGTATCGTGGAGAATAATGGACGCCGTTGTTTGAGCGCTGCTATCAGGGAAACACAGCGGTGTGGCGTCGATCAGTCAGAATTAAGTCCTGCAATGCATGCTGGGATAACTATGAGCGCCGCGCTCAGACTCACACCAGGGGGCAGACGCTGACCCCCCCTCCCTCTCTCTCTCTCTGCCTCTCTCTCTCTCTCTCTCTCTCTCTCTCTCTCTCTCTCTCCACCTCTCTCTCTCTCTCTCTCTCTCCATCTCTCTCTCTCTCTGCCTCTCTCTCTCTCTCTCTCTCTCTCTCTCACTCCCTCTCTTCATCTCTCTCTCTCTGCCTCTCTCTCTCTCTATTTCTCCCCTCACCTCTGCTTCTCTCTCTCCCTGGCTCTCTCTGAGTCTTGAGTAGAATGGAATATTGTTTCTGTTTTATGTACTGATGGAAATCTTTTGGTGTGTTTCAATAAAGTAAAAAAGTCTCCCTCTCTCTCTCTCTCTCTCCCCCCCCTCTCTCCCTCTCTCTCTCTCCCCCCCTCTCTCTCTCTCTCTCTCTCAGGATAACGGGGATGACGCCCATCGTATCGCCCCCTCCCCAGTGGTGCATGTGCGGGGCCTGTGTGAGTCTGTGGTGGAGGCGGATCTGGTCGAGGCCCTGGAGAAATTTGGAACCATCTGGTAAAGAGCACATGTTTCTGTTCAAACTTTCGCTTTTTATGCAGTTTAAAACTCATTTTAAATATGAATGAATCAGTTAACTCAATCAATTAAAAGTCTATTTTAAACATTCATTAATCATAATTTCTTTCTTACGTTGACATGTCTCCTCCTGGAGAAGCACACACTGAGTTTGTGTGTAATGTTTTGTCCAGTTAAGCT